>RXON01001383.1:0-10926 GCA_009667805.1 Leptobrachium leishanense | reverse complement strand
GATATAATTACCCCCAGCTTCCACATGGATATAATTGCCCCAGCTCACACATGGATATAATTGCCCCCAGCTTCCACATGGATATATTTCCCCTAGCTTCTCATGGATATAATTGCCCCTGCTCAACATGGATATAATTGCCCTCAGCTTTCACAGGGATATATATTGGCCCCCAGATTGCAAATGGATATAATTGCCTCAGCTCACACATGGATATAATTGGCCCCCGCTCACACATGGATATAATTGCCCCCCAGTTTCCACAGGAATATATATTGGCCCCAGCTTCCACAGGGATATATATTGGCCCCAGCTCCACATGGATATAATTGCCCCAGCTCACACATGGATATAATTGCCCCCAGCTTCCACAGGGATATACAGTTGTGTTCAAAATTATTCAACCCCCAATGCTGTAAAGGGTTTTAGGGAATTTAGTGTACATTTGTAATTGTATTCAGAATGAAATCCTACAAGGACTTTTTAAAGAACCATATGCAACTAAAATGACATCAATTGGTTTTGTAATACAGTAGTAAATGTTTCTTTTGTGAATTCTTCATTGACACAATTATTCAACCCCTTAAAGACTACCACTCTGAAGAACAGAGATTCATTCAAGTGTTTTCAATCAGGTATGAAAACACCTGTGGATGTCACGGAGCAGCAATAAAGCATAATAAGCACCAATTAGGCAGCTTTAAAATGACTGTGATACTCAGCTCCTTCTAGACATTTACTGGGTGTGTTACAACATGGTGAAGTCAAGAGAATGGTCCAGGAAGACAAGAGAAGAGGTGATTACTCTTCACAGGAAGGGCAAGGCTATAAGAAAATTGCAAAATGTTTAAACATACCAAGAGAGACCATAGGAAGCATCATTCGCAAATTCAAGGCAAAGGGCACTGTTGAAACGCTACCTGGTCGTGGCAGAAAGAAAGATGCTGACTTCGACTGCTGTGCGCTACCTGAAGCGTAGAGTGGAGAAAAGTCCCCGTGTGACTGTTGAGGAACTGAGAAAAGATTTGTCAGATGTGGGTACTGAAGTTTCAGCTCAGACAATACAGTGCACACTGCGTAATGAAGGCCTCCATGCCAGAACTCCCAGGCGCACCCCCTTGCTGTCTCCAAAAGAATAAGAAGAGTCGACTGCAGTATGCCAAAAGTCATGTGGACAAACCACAGAAGTTTTGGGATAGTGTTCTGTGGCCTGATGAAACAAAATTAGAACTGTTTGGGCCCATGGATCAACGCTATGTTTGTGAGGAGGAAAGACAAGGCCTATGAAGAAAAGAACACCTTGCCTACTGTGAAGCATGGCGGGGGGTCAATCATGCTTTGGGGCTGTTTTGCTTCTGCAGGTACAGGGAAGCTTCAGCATGTGCAAGGTACCAATGAATTCTCTTCAGTACCAGGAGATATTGGATGACAATGTGATGCAGTCCGTCACAAACCTGAGGCTTGGGAGACGTTGGACCTTTCAACAGGACAATGATCCCAAGCATACCTCCAAGTCCACTAGAGCATGGTTGCAGATTAAAGGCTGGAACATTTTGGAGTGGCCATCGCAGTCACCCTGACTTAAATCCGATTGAGAACCTCTGGTGGGACTTAAAGAAAGCAGTTGCAGTGCGCAAGCCTAAGAATGTGACTGAACTGGAGGCTTTTGCCCATGACGAATGGGCAAAGATACCCGTAGATGGCTGCAAGACACTTGTGTCAAGCTATGCTTCACGTTTTAAACTGTTATAACTGTAAAAGGATGTTGTACTAAGTACTAAGATTGAATGTCACTTGGGGGTTGAATAAAACTGATAATGATGTGAGCACAGAAAAGACATTTGTGGTTATTTCATTATAAATGTTATGTTATATATTTGTCTGACCTACACGTGCCTCTTTGATTTAATTGTAAGCAAGATGACTGAATGATCAAAATCAATGTCAAACTGGCCAAAACACTCAATTTCAGTGGGGGTTGAATAATTTTGAACACAACTGTATATTGGCCCCCAGATTCCACATGGATATAATTGCCCCCAGCTTCCACATGGATATAATTGCCCCCAGATTCTACAGGGATATATATTGGCCCCCAGCTTCCACATGGATATAATTGTCCCCACCTTCCACATGGATAGAATTGCCCCCAGCTTCCACAGGGATATATATTGGCCCCCCAGCTCACTTGCCACTCCGAGCGTCTTCCTCCCAGCGTGCGTGGGCAAATGATGCTGCCTGGCCACTCGATGAAGTCCACCAGCCGCGATCTCGTGAAATCGCGGCGTTAACTCGGGAGTTACCGCCGCGATCTCGCGGCTGGTGGACTTCAACGAGAGGGCGGGCAGCATTATTTGCCCGTGCGTGCTGGGTGGAAGACGCTCGGAGTGGCAGTGAGGCGAGCCTATGGCTCGCGTGCCGACACAGTCGGCCCCACGTGTCGGGTGTGGCACGCGATCCATAGGTTCGCCATCACTGCTGAAATTCAATGTTTGTACCATAGCAATTAAAACATCCACGGTCAGGGAATGGACACACACAGAGCATGTGGCTCGTTATTGGGCAGACTAGATGGGCCGAAAGGTTCTTATCTGCCGACATTTTTCTATGTTTCTATATAGAACAACATATCCGTATGCCAATGGATAAACAAACGAGAAGTATTTTGAGGGCTGAGTGTCCAGCCCCAACTTTGGCACATAAGCTTAATTTAACCCGGAGTAGTAGATCTGGAAATTGACATCCTTAAGGAGTCAAATTGGTCCCTGAAAACGGGAGTTTTAGGCCCATTGGCAAAAATTTATGGATTCGATTGAGAGGTTTCTCCTCACTAATGATAAACCAGTCCTGTTTGAACACAGGGGCGAAGTACAGAGATTAGGCTGTGTTTTTGGTAACATAACACAGCTTTATCAAGCGAAAAGGAGACACTCAATTCTCCTCAAGATCGACCCTAAAGTGGCGACCTTAACGCATAATGAGCCTGGTCCCAGTGCTGAGGGCCTGTTATTGGGAGAAGGCATCTTCAAGGAGATGACCGAATATACAGGGTCCTTCTCGGCCATAGGTAAGGTGAAGGATAAAATCAGGAAAGCTTTCTCGAATAGAGTTTTCGACAACCCTTATTCCACCGCAAGAGGCTCCTTTAAATCCTCTTACCAAGAGGCCCAAAAAGACCACCTTTTTTTCCCTCTAAGGACCAGATTTCAACCGTCAACGTGGTTACAGAGGTTCGAGAAGATCAGGATCTCTTGGTGAGTATAATTTCACACCAACGTTCTTTCACAGGAGAGGTGGGGCGCAGGATATAATTTTTTTTTCCAAGATTGGCAGTTAATCACAGTAGATCCATGGCTTCTACAGACAGTATGGGGTTTCAAGGTAGAATTCATCTCACATGCCATATAAACTATTCCTCCGGGAGTTCCCAGATTCCCCTATTACCATGACGGGGAATCATAATTATAATAAAGACACGGAGGCGAGTATTATGCTATCTTTTCTTTACTTAAGCCGATAGCAGCAAAGACAAACTCTCAACAAAAGTATTTAGAGAGGAAAATACAGTTAACAATATATAGCAATAGCAGGTAATGGTACAGTCCAGCTCCCTGCTGTCCAATCGTCAGGTAGACCGCTCCATAAATTCCCTAGTAACCCTTGGCTCCTCCTCTTTTATTGATGCGAGACAGGTTAACATCATCTTCAATAAAACCAAAAATGGAAGAATATTCATCCTTCAATGAAAAACTCCAACACAAAGCTCAAGCTCTTCAACGAACAGAACAACAGAAGAGCTCTTCATCATCCAATGAAAGCTTCGACATGAAGATTAAGCTGTCGGAAAATAAATGTATTAAAGATCACCAAGAGCTTATATTAAGAGGGTTTGAAAAATCCGTAATGACTACTGAAACATCAAAACCTAATAACCAAATATAAAGGGTGGGAATAACCCAATTATCGGGTGGGATAATACTCGCCTCCGTGTCTTTATTATAATTATGATTCCCCGTCATGATAATAGGGGAATCTGGGAATTATCCCACAAGACACGGAGGCTCATATTATGCTAGTTCAAAGCTTAGTTAACTAGTGATTGTGAGTGTGACATGTGAAGCACATGTTTAAAATAAAATAACACTCCCTAAAGGTGGATTCTCTGGACCAGTCTGCTGTTTTTAAGATGTCTACAAGACGACATCCACAGAAAACAGTTCTGGAAGCAGAAGCACTCCGGGATGAATGAGCTCCGAACACGGAGACGTCTACACCAGCTTCTGACATGATTCATTTAACCCACCCAGCGAGTGTGGTGGAAGTTACAGAATTGTATGGTTTTCGTAAGGATATAAAACCATTGGGATTGGAGTGACCTGTTAGGGGCAGAAACTCTTACATATTTTTAAAACAATTTACTGGGTAAAGGATAGGACGCTGTGGAAAAAACTGGATAGAAGACCTCTGACAATGAAGTATTTGTCCTATTGGACATTGAAAATTACACCCCGTGTCGGGTAAAATTTCTTCCCGTTAAGTTTAGGGCTCGAACGTGTGAGACTCTATTGCAGGAAATCAAACAAAGTAAAATGGCCAATTTCACAGAAATCAGGTTAATAGACAGAGTTTCATTCTCGGCCACTTATCCAGAAAAATTAAAACTATATTGACGACTTCCAGTTTGGCGGCCATTGGAGCTGGCCGCATATCACATCGGCTCCGTGCAGATTTGCAGATCGATAACAAGATACGGGTGCAGCTCCTCGGAGAACAGCGGGTGGACACTCATTTTGTTGCGGGCACCGGAGAAAACCCAACATATCGCTGGAGCAGCCAACTGGAAGCAGGACCGCCTGAGCTGGTGAGCGCCGCCAGCGGGGGACTTTTTCTTCCTTCCCCAGGTGTGTAGTGGGCATACTGTAATCAGGGGTCGCGGGTGGCAAACATCCACCTCCCAGAATGATAATGAGAAACAATAATACAAGAAAGGAAAAGTAGAAGATATAATTCATTACAGTAAAAAGGGGAAAAAAAACCTATAAAATAAAGAAACAAAAATTGAAAAAGGACAAAAAAATATATAATATCAAAAATAAACAACCCAACTTGAATGACATAAATTTTTCATTATTGCCTAAAGGACTTGTCCTGATTTTTCTGGATCCCCAAAAGGGGAACTACATCACATTTTGTGTTTAATACATTTACACATGGATACATTTGTGGCCAAACAGTCTGCTAAGAAGCAGGGCCCCAAAACAAGTAAGAAAGCATCCCTGCTACATTCATGCCCCTCCTCTCCGCTTCTGAATACTCAGAAGATGAACCTACCCTTGCTGCCCCCCAATCGACACAAAAAGATTGTACATCTGCAACGGCAATGGCCAAAGAGGTGGCGTCACTCCTTACTCCTATATTTGAGACTCAATTCCAGAATTTAAAATCATCCATTGACAATACGCTTCAACTACTTCATTCACACTCCGCCCAGATCTTTGAACTTGAAACCCGGCAATCTACGACTGAAGATACTCTCAACGCCTTACAGTCTACAGTCCACACGCAACAAACCACGATTACTTTGCTCCAAGATAAGTCGGAAGACTTGGAAAATCGTAGTCGACGTAATAATTTTCGCTTCATCGGAATACCGGAGTTGGTGCGTGCAGCTGACCTCCTCCCTCTCCTTCAGGAATGGCTTCCGTCCGCATTTCTGTCTATTTCCATGGACTCAGCCTTCCCAATTCTGATTGAATGTGTGCACAGACTGGGTGCAATCAAGCCGGCAGACAATTCCCGACCTCGGCCTGTTATTGCACGATTTCTAAATTTCCAAGACACTGTGAGAATACTGGTGGCGTACAAGCAGATTACTACACTCTCCTACCAACAGCACAAAATTTTAAATCTTCCGTGACTACTTGGCCCAAGTCACGCTCAAACGTAAAGCCTTTGCCCCGGTGTGCTCGGTGCTTTACAACAAGGGTATAAAATTTGCCCTGCTTTATCCTGCCACCCTCCGCCTCCACATCGGTGGCAGATCTCTCTCAACTATGTCGGCCAGTGAAGCAGATCTGTTCCTGAATCACGATCTACCAGATTGGGAAAATGGTCAACCTCCTCCTATGTCCCCGGAGACCACCTCCTGAATCTTGGATCATCTCCCTTTTATGGACTCCTTTCATTGAACTGATTGAACTGTATATAGTTGCCTCAATTTGGCTTACTTTTTACCGCCCGGACTTTGTCTTTTCTTCCTATACAAAAGGCAGGCCTGGCTCGAGCTGGGACCAGGGCCCCTCTTTTTCCAACATAATCGTACACATTAAACAGCTTTCTCGTACTGGTATTGGATAAGGTTCGGTCTCCTACCGTACTTCATCTTTTATCCTGGAATGTTAATGGAGCTAATACACCAGTGAAAAGGAAATAAATATTGACTTACTTGACACATAAACGTCCTCACGTTACACTACTCCAGGAAACTCATTGGTCTAAAACATCCACTTCTTCTCTTAAGGCCAAATGGATCCAGGACTGCTTTGTGGCCAACTATAACTCCAAAAAGAGGGGCATCGCAATTCTTCTTCACTCATCACTGTCCTACACCGTTGAGTCCTGTATATGTGATCCAGAGGGACGGTATATTTTCCTTAACCTGACCATTAATAATGTAAAACCGCCTCTCCCTCTTCCTGTCATCCAATTCCCTACTTGACCCCCTGCAATCTGGCTTCCGACCCCTACACTCAACTGAAACTGCCCTCACCAAAGTCACCAACGACCTCCTAACTGCTAAAAAACACGGCCACTATTCTATTCTCATCCAGCTTGACCTCTCGGCTGCTTTTATTTATTTATTTATTTATTTATAAAGGATTTTACCAGGAAGGATACATTGAGATTTCTCTCGTTTTCAAGTATGTCCTGGGTTCAAGAACATTGAAGTGTTACAGTTACAGAAATACAAAGTGATAAATGCAAGATATTGAAAAACAACACAAATATACAGATTAACAGAAAATAAATATGTAGGAAATATAGTCACTATGTTACATGTTTACAGGCGCATTCTGTATATAGTCACTATGTTACATGTTTACAGGCGCATTCTGTATATAGTCACTGTGTTACATGTTTACAGGTGCATTCTGTATATAGTCACTGTGTTACATGTTTACAGGCGCATTCTGTATATAGTCACTGTGTTACATGTTTACAGGCGCATTCTGTATATAGTCACTGTGTTACATGTTTACAGGTACATTCTGTATATAGTCACTGTGTTACGTGTTTACAGGTGCATTCTGTATATAGTCACTGTGTTACATGTTTACAGGCGCATTCTGTATATAGTCACTGTGTTACATGTTTACAGGTGCATTCTGTATATAGTCACTATGTTACATGTTTACAGGTGCATTCTGTATATAGTCACTGTGTTACATGTTTACAGGTACATTCTGTATATAGTCACTGTGTTACGTGTTTACAGGTGCATTCTGTATATAGTCACTGTGTTACATGTTTACAGGCGCATTCTGTATATAGTCACTGTGTTACATGTTTACAGGCGCATTCTGTGTATATAGTCACTGTGTTACATGTTTACAGGCACATTCTGTATATAGTCACTGTGTTACATGTTTACAGGTACATTCTGTATATAGTCACTGTGTTACGTGTTTACAGGTGCATTCTGTATATAGTCACTGTGTTACATGTTTACAGGCGCATTCTGTATATAGTCACTGTGTTACATGTTTACAGGCGCATTCTGTATATAGTCACTGTGTTACATGTTTACAGGCACATTCTGTATATAGTCACTGTGTTACGTGTTTACAGGTGCATTCTGTATATAGTCACTGTGTTACGTGTTTACAGGTGCATTCTGTATATAGTCACTGTGTTACGTGTTTACAGGTGCATTCTGTATATAGTCACTGTGTTACATGTTTACAGGTGCATTCTGTATTGAGGTATGTTAATAGGGAGCTCTTGAGTGACTTAAGACTGGAGGAAGATTTGATTGCGTCTGGGAGGTTATTCCATAATTGTGGTGCTCTGTAGGAAAATGAGGACCGAGTCGCTGTCTTTTTGTATTGTGGTATTGCAAGTAAGGTGCTGGTCCTGGATCGGAGGTTATAGGATGAGGGAGCTGCTGGGGGAAGCAGTCTATTCAGGTAGGGTGGCAGCTTCCCAGAAATGCTCTTAGACACCAGGCTGGAGAGGTGAAGGGTGCGTTTAGACTCCAGCGATGGCCAGTTTAGCTCTTTTAACATGTCACAATGGTGGGTCATGTAGTTACATTGTAATGCAAAGCGGCAGAAGGAGTTATACAATGTAGTAAGTTTCTGAAGGTGTGTTTGCGGGGCGGCTGCATACACTACATCTCTGTAATCAATAGCTGGCATAAGCATTTGTTGTACAATCTGCTTTCTTACCGCGGGGCTCAGGCAGGATTTGTTTCTGTACAGGGCACCTAGTTTGAGGTAAAGTTTAGATGAAAGTTTTTCGATGTGGGGCCAAAGGATAGATTAGGGTCCAACCACATACCTAGATATTTGAGAGAAGTGACTGTGGTCAGCGTGCCATATGATTTTGTCCCAACACATAAGTGGGGATTTTGCAATTTATGTAGTTTAGGTTTTGTTCCAAAGAGCATCGTTACAGTTTTGTCAGTATTTAAAAAAGTTTGTGTTTGATCCACTTTTTTACCTCTGTGAATTGTTCTTGCAGCGCGGTCTCCAGCTGCGGGAGATTTTGTTTGCTGGTATAGATCACAGTGTCGTCTGCAGACATATGTACAGTTGAGGCTTTGCAGATGTTGGGCAGATCATTTATGAATATTGTGAATAGCAGGGGGCCAAGTATTGAGACTTGGGGTACACCGCAAGTGACTGGGAGCGGGAGGGAGGAGCTGCCAGAAATTGACACATATTGTGATCGGTCGGATACATATGATTGAAACCAGGTTAGCGTGCGATCACCAATGCCAGAGTTTTTAAGTTTTGACACTGTTGACCACCCCCTCTTTCTACAGACCCTCAACTCTCTTGGTCTCGGTGACACTGCACTCGCTTGGGTTGACTCCTATTTATCCAACAGGTCCTTCTCTGTGTCCTTTGCTGGGAAATCCTCCTCTTCATTGCCTCTATCTGTTGGTGTAACTTAAGGCTCTGTCCTTGGTCTTCTGCTCTTTTCCATCTACACCTCCTCCCTGGGCAAAATCATTAACAGTTTTGGCTTTAATTACCACCTCTACGCTGATGACACTCAGATCTACCTCTCTACCCCTGATCTCTCTCCCCCTGTCCTTTCCAAAGTCAGTGAACTGTTTTATCTGGCATCTCCTCCTGGATGGCCTCCCACCACCTAAAGCTCAACATGTCCAAGACGGGAGCTCCTACTTATTCCTCCCTCTAATGCCTCCCCACCTCCTGACTCACGGTGGAGGGTATCACACCATCTCCCCATCAAACCAAGTTCGCTGTCTTTGAGTTACACTTGACTCTGCTCTTTCCTTCATCCCCCACATCAAGTCTCTTTCCTCCTCCTGCCGATACAACTGCGTAATATTTCCAGAATTCGGCCATTTTTTTACCGCTGTCACCACAAAAGAACAACTCATAACACGCCTGGTAATCTCCCGACTCGACATTGCAATAATCTCTTATCTGCCTCCCTCTGTCCCGCCTCTCCCCCCTACAATCCATCCTGAACGCCTCCGCCAGGCTAATTCACCTCACCCGCCGCTGCTGTCTCTGCTGCTCTCACCTCTGCGAGTCCCTTCACTGGCTCCCCCATCCACTGCAGAATTAAGTTCAAAATCCTTATCCTTACCTACAAAACCCTCACTAACATCAGCGCGCCCCACTACCGTGTCCTCACTAATCACCAAAAATACACCCCAGCCCGCTCCCTAAGGTCAAACAGTGACCTGCGCCTAGCTTCTCCCCGCATCACCTCACCCATGATAGACTGCAGGATTTCTCACGCGCAGCCCCCACTCTCTGGAACGCTCTCCCTCCGTACAGTCAGACTTTCCCTAACTTCTCTTCCTCGCTTCAAACGCTCCTTAAAACGTTCCTATTTAGGGAAGCCGACCCCATGCAACTCACTGACGCAACATCAATCACTCTCACCTTACAGTCCTCTCCTCCTGTTTCCAACCCCAACCCTCCCAGATTGTGGAGTTCCGACGGGAATAGGGCCCTCATCTCCTCCTGTACTGTTTGTCAAATGTTGTTCAATGTATTGTAACCCTGTCTATACTGTGCTTATTGTACAGTCGCTGCGGAAAATATGCTGGCGCTTTATAAATAATAAATAATAATAATCTTAGCATGTTACACCTCAGATTTACATTTATCCCGAAAGGAAGAAAACTGGGGTTTCATAACCAGGAAAGATTTCATATCCACTTTGGCCACTAGATGGTGACCTAAGACCATATATCCAACTGCTGGCATTTTGATACATCGTCTTACATCACCATCTAGTGGTGAAAGTTGATATTCTTTATCATTTTTCTGGTTTTACTACCCATGCAAATCTTGATAGTTATTTTATTTACTTTTCAACCACAAATATTTTATTTTTTAGTTTTGTATTCACTAGAATACAGAGATATATTCTTTGGCCAAAACACAAGATTAAGCCAATTACACCACACACCAATTTCTATTAAACATCACTCACAGGAGGCAAGAGACCGTGACCATGCAGGCCAGGAGAAGGCTTAACTGGAACAACCTGGAGATGTGGTCAGCAGAACCAAATCTCAGGAGGAAACACCACTTGGAAGGAGTTGAGACTTCAGGAGAAGCAGGGTGCTGGATTACCTGCGTGATCAAAACGAACAAGGATAAAACACTGACTGTTGGACGTGACTTACTTTTATAGGGAGTTTCTTGGGCTCGA
>RXON01001382.1:0-44921 GCA_009667805.1 Leptobrachium leishanense | reverse complement strand
ACTCTCCTCCTTTCACTTTTGTGCAATACAGGGATAATCCTTAAACCTCCTTCATTCCTAATTTAGTTTTTCTCTCGAACATTGTATCACCCTGCACATACTGTAAGAATTATACCCCTATCCTCTTCTTACACTTCTCACATGTAAGTTACCTGTTTAAACCTACTAACCCCCAAGCCCCCCCACCCGCCCCGACCCCCCCTCCCTTTTCCCGTAAATGAAAACACAACAAAGTATTGGCATTTTGAAAAGGTCACGTCTTTTATTACTTAAGGCCAAATTCTTTGCCTCTAAGGCAGAATTATTATTATCGATCCTCGTATGCCAAATACGGTACACCAGATAACACTGGCAGCCAGATAACACTGGCAACTGCAATGCACCACAAGCATTGCCCAGAAATAGCACCCCACGTGGCTAAGCAGGATGACCACACGTCTGCTCAGTGTATTTTTATGGCAGATAGCAGGCCGAGAGGATCTGCAAACCAGGAAGGCACCTGAGCTTGGCCGTATGAAACCACCCTGTACCCTGCAGACCCTCCCCCCACTATCGCCCTCCACGTGCCAGGCCGCCTATTTCACCGCCACCAAAAACGAGGACCCTCTTTTTACTGCCACCAATAAAAAGCCGTGACCTTTCCTCTTACCCCACAAAAGGCTCCTTATCGCGCCTTCAATGAAGAGTGTGTTCCCAGCCTTATCACTCCTTCAATGAACTCCTCACTTCTTGCTCCTATTTCGGGGTGCTCCAAAATCATTGCCAGATAACATCAGCAAATGCAATGCACCACACATATTGCCCAGAAATAGCAGCCCCACGTGGCTAAGCAGGATGACCACACGTCTGCTCAGGGGTCTCTTTATATTGCAAATAGCAGGCCGAGAGGATCTGCAAACCAGGAAGGCACCTGAGCTTGGCCGTACGAAACCACACTCAAACCGTACCCTGCAGACCCTCCCCCTACCATTGCAACCCCACGTGCCAGGCCGCTATTTCACCACTCACAATACCTATCTCTTCTCTAGCTGTCCCCTAAATGTAGTACCATAATATCTGGCTTACCCCTCTTTCTCCTGGATGTCTTTGCTATTCCCAATAACTGCCCACCCCCTACCTTGCTTCCCTATCCATCTAATCCTTACTTCAATTACGCTGCACCCCGGGGTCGCTCCTCTCTTGGTGCCAGCAGCATGACTCTCCATCCAGTGCACATAGGAGTGTCCCAGGATCCGCACTCTCATTGCACGTCCTGCAAATAACCAAAATGTAAACGATTAACTATAATGCACACACACACACACACACACAGTGTAACCGAACTGAAAAGAAACCAAAAGAAACTAATTATTATTAAAACAAAACAATTGTTCCCCATAAGTTTTCCCTTCATTTCTTTAATGACCTCACATATCTCCTATATACTTCCCATTTCCATCTCCCCATCTTTTTAATTCGGTCCTTTGGGTAACCCAATCTGCCTCAGTACCAGCAGCTCCTATCCTGAAAGAATGGGGGCAAATGTAACTCCCCTTTCAACCAAGCCCCTCCGTGGCCTGCTGCGGAACCATTTTGAATTGATACCCGGACAAGTTAGTACCACCCTTGTGCCCCTGGAACATGCGACTGTTTGAAAGAGTGGCCTCCAAGTATGCCCTCATACATACCACTGGGCATACTTCCCCACCATGGGCACCTAGAGCAATTGTTTCCTCAATCCTTAGGGCAGCTGTAAAACTAAAACAAATGCTGCCCTACAAAGATTGTTATCAGCTCCATCTTATCTCCTACTTGTACTCTGCTGTCAAGATCTTCCTCACCACGAATTGTTTAGCCCAGTCCTCTTCCTTTAACCGAGCAAAGTATGAAATACCACTAAATAGTTCCAAGCTGTCCTTTATTGACTTACCGCCGAACTTCAGTAGCTATTTGAAAACAACATTCTGCCCTACCTCCTCTGTCCCTTTAGGCTAAGGTCAGACGAAAGCAGTTTTAACGTGCGTTTAGCCGCACGAAATCACGGCCGTGCTAGCAGCAAATGACGTCCAATGCCGGGGAACATACGACGAACGGCCGCACGAAAGTGCGGCCGCGCAACGCAAGTGGCAAACGAACGCATTTTTTCGAGAACGTCAAACCGCTACTACTGACGTACAGAGTGCGCTGCGGCCGCATAGCGGTGTGTTTGCGTGATTGGGAGACGTAAGACGCTGCACATGTCCGGCCAACATAACGTCCAGACGCAAAAAGGGTTTTATTGATGATCCGTACAAAATCACGGACGAAAATGCGCATCGTATGACCGCTATCGAGTATTCCGTGAAAAAATACGTCCATTCGTTCGAACGCACTTTTTCACGGACAACGTGAAAAATGCGTTCGTCTGACCCTAGCCTTAAAACTCGATCCAAACCTTTCACTGCTTGCTCTACGGTGCCCATGTCTTCTGCAACAACAATCTCCTCACCAAATCATTGATGCCCTCTAACTGCTCCCCATCTGGCAAAGAAATGGAGGGCAGTCTTCACCCTGGAATTTTTTTTTTTATTATTATTATTATTATTATTTTTTTTATTTTTTTTCCTTCTTTCCTCCTCCCCCTCCCGGTGCCAAATGTCGGGACACATCCCACCTGAAACTGGACAATGTATCCGCCACCACCTTCCCTACCCCGGTATGTGATTTGCCGTGAAATTAATATTGCTTTTCAAACATATAACACCAAATACCTGACATAGGCTACAACCTGCGGTGATGATGCAGACATGTTATTCAGCACTTGCACCACACCTTGAATTTCAGACCCAAAAAAGGGGGGAGGGATGTTTGTTTTTTTTTTAAAAAAAATATTAATTTGTTTTATTTTTTTATTTATTTATTTTTATTTATTTATTTATTATTTTTTTATTTATTTTTTAATTCTATCCCCCACAGTGGTATTGCCCCGACGATTGGAAAATAAAAAATTCCAGAAACACCAAGCTTTGCACCCATCCATTGAATCCACTCCTGGGCCATTTGCCTGCTCACCATTTGAAATTACACTAGACCATTTGATCTTAATGTCTGGCCATTAATGTCTTTAACCTCCGTCCACAATGAAACTGATTCTTGCTTAGTATATTAATCTATAGACCCGAAGTTAAACCAACCAAACTAACCTAATGACACAGTATTTGACAACAGAATCACTGTTTAGTTGATAAGCCTCTTCAGAAATTATAACAGACACATTTAGATGTGTATTTGGTTAGTAATTTTAAGGCAGGACGTCGGAGGCTCCTATTTGCAATCCCTTTCTTTATTGCACCCACAGCAGTAAAGAACAGTGACAATAAAGAACAAGAAAACAAGCCCCCAATGTGGGGTACACTCCCAATCTGTAAGCCCTGCCCCCAAGTCTATAAATGGTCTGGGCTGGAGCAGTCACACCCTCTTTCTTTACTGCTCCTGCTACACACCAGATAAGTATCTCTCCTTTTACTTTCTGGTAGTTATTTATTGATTTATCTCTGTGTTTTTTACCATTTTACATACTTGTTTTTTATTTTCATGTATATACCCCCAGCTCTAACCGCGGGGGTCAGCTGACCCGATTGGTGGTAAAATCCGGTTGGTCTTCAGATCACTGGGATTTTACTGCCCTTTACTTGCCTTGTTCTCTCCTGGTTACTTATTAGGTTTTGGCTGCGGCGATTGTGTGTTTTTCTGCTGGGAGCTTTGGCTGCTTGATGGTATGTACTGACACTTAGGACGTTTATGACCCGGAGGAGGATTCCCCGGTGTCTGACCCTGTGCTCCCGTGTTTTCGCTCTCTGGGGGATGATGGCAGTGGCGCTTCGTTGATGCTCGCATGCATTTGACTATCAGTGTATATTTTCCTTCCTCTGGGGGTCCACCGTTTATCCCGGGCTTCGTGCGCTGCTCCCGCTCGCGGGGGGGGGGCGCAAGGCTCGCGGGCTGATTTTTCGCGCCATTTGCCGCATGTCATCATGTTTCCCTGCACGATGCTGCGCTCCCTCTGAAGTTCCCTCACGTTCAGCCTCCCCCACTCAGAGCTCAGATTGCAGAGAGACAGCTCCTGCACCTCCCGGTGATTGGGTAAAGGGTTTTAGGGAATTTAGTGACATTTGTAATTGTATTCAGAATGAAATACTACAAGGACTTTTTAAAGAACCATATGCAACTAAAATGACATCAATTGGTTTTGTAATACAGTAGTAAATGTTTCTTTTGTGAATTCTTCATTGACACAATTATTCAACCCCTTAAAGACTACCACTCTGAAGAACAGAGGTTCATTCAAGTGTTTTCAATCAGGTATTGAAAACACCTGTGGATGTCACGGAGCAGCAATAAAGCATAATAAGCACCAATTAGGCAGCTTTAAAATGACTGTGATACTCAGCTCCTTCTAGACATTTACTGGTGTGGTTACAAACATGGTGAAGTCAAGAGAATGGTCCAGGAAGACAAGAGAAGAGGTGATTACTCTTCACAGGAAGGGCAATGGCTATAAGAAGATTGCAAAGATGTTAAACATACCAAGAGAGACCATAGGAAGCATCATTCGCAAATTCAAGGCAAAGGGCACTGTTGAAACGCTACCTGGTCGTGGCAGAAAGAAGATGCTGACTTCGACTGCTGTGCGCTACCTGAAGCGTAGAGTGGAGAAAAGTCCCTGTGTGACTGCTGAGGAACTGAGAAAAGATTTGTCAGATGTGGGTACTGAAGTTTCAGCTCAGACAATACGGCGCACACTGCGTAATGAAGGCCTCCATGCCAGAACTCCCAGGCGCACCCCCTTGCTGTCTCCAAAGAATAAGAAGAGTCGACTGCAGTATGCCAAAAGTCATGTGGACAAACCACAGAAGTTTTGGGATAGTGTTCTGTGGACTGATGAAACAAAATTAGAACTGTTTGGGCCCATGGATCAACGCTATGTTTGGAGGAGGAAGAACAAGGCCTATGAAGAAAAGAACACCTTGCCTACTGTGAAGCATGGCGGGGGGTCAATCATGCTTTGGGGCTGTTTTGCTTCTGCAGGTACAGGGAAGCTTCAGCGTGTGCAAGGTACCATGAATTCTCTTCAGTACCAGGAGATATTGGATGACAATGTGATGCAGTCCGTCACAAACCTGAGGCTTGGGAGACGTTGGACCTTTCAACAGGACAATGATCCCAAGCATACCTCCAAGTCCACTAGAGCATGGTTGCAGATTAAAGGCTGGAACATTTTGGAGTGGCCATCGCAGTCACCAGACTTAAATCTGATTGAGAACCTCTGGTGGGACTTAAAGAAAGCAGTTGCAGTGCGCAAGCCTAAGAATGTGACTGAACTGGAGGCTTTTGCCCATGACGAATGGGCGAAGATACCCGTAGATGGCTGCAAGACACTTGTGTCAAGCTATGCTTCACGTTTAAAAGCTGTTATAACTGTAAAAGGATGTTGTACTAAGTACTAAGCTTGAATGTCACTTGGGGGTTGAATAAAACTGATAATGATGTGAGCACAGAAAAGACATTTGTGGTTATTTCATTATAAATGTTATGTTATATTTGTCTGACCTACACGTGCCTCTTTGATTTAATTGTAAGCAAGATGACTGAATGATCAAAATCAATGTCAAACTGGCCAAAACACTCAATTTCAGTGGGGGTTGAATCATTTTGAACACAACTGTATATAATATTCTGCTATGAAGGTGTCCCTATATAATCTGCTATGAAGGTGTCCCTATATAGTATTCTGCTATGAAGGTGTCCCTATATAATCTGCTATGAAGGTGTCCCTATATAACATTCTCCTATGAAGGTGTCCCTATATAAAACATACTGATAAATATACAGATGTCCCTATATAACATACAGATGTCCCTATAATATAACATACTGATAAAATATAAAGCTGTCCCTATATATAACATACGGATATAAGATGTCCCTATATAACATATGGATATAATATAAGATGTCCCTATATAACATACTGATAAAATATACGGATGTCCCTGTATAACATATGGATATAATATAAGATGTCCCTATATAACATATGGATATAATATAAGATGTCCCTATATAACGTACCGATATAATCTAAAGCTGTCACTATATCTCATACTGGTAAATATAAAGGTGTCCCAGGAGTCACATACGGATTATAAAACATTTGATGTCCCGGTATCTAATACGGAGTTTGAGATACAAGGTCTCCCTGTGCTCCTTTCTATAGAATTACTTGTGAAACAAACCACTCTGAGGTTTTGGATATCTTGCATGGGCATTAAAGTGTAAGCTCATCTGCCACGGTAACCTCTCGATTAAGAGGAGTCCTTCATAATGAGACCAGAAGCCGCTCCTCTGAACGACCGCACATTCACACGCTGCTTTTCAGCCATGAAGTTAAATGCTGGATTTTATACCCTCACCATATAATTCCACTTTGTGTATTAAAACACGAAACTTCATCTGATTTTTACATCCATTATGGCGGATGCCAACACAGAATTGCCGCTACGAGCGGATGGCTTCCCGGGCAAGTTACTCACCACGGTGAGGCCCCCAGATACACCCCTGCTATGTGCCGCGGGTATAAAGTCAGATGGCGAGGCCCAACACCTTTCCAGAGGGGCTGGCATCCACTACCTGTGGCCTTAACCTCCGACACTAACCCTCACATGGGACCCCACGATGCCCTCTGAACTAACCCAGTGGGCTCCAAGAAAGGTGCTATGACAAAGCACATGGATAATCCTCCTAGAGGGGCTGGCATCCCCGATACTCTGCCCTCTGAGATTTGCGAGGTGACCTCGCGTAAATGAGCCCCTGACCGCGGGGCCTCGGTGGCGGTCTCTAAGATCAGGCCTAACCTTCTGGGTTCTGGCCGACTCCCCACGACCACTGACTCGGCGAGTGAGGAACCCGAGCACGGGGAGGATGACGGAGCACTAGAGATCTATGCTCCACAAGATAATGGCCTGTTGGCCGTGGAGGAAAGACCCCCACCACCACCTTTCCTTTCCAATAAAGAGGCGTCTCTGCGTCACGGAGGTGGAACTGGTGTTTGTGACACCGCTCTGACGGTCCCACCCGTGGTTCCCTCTATTTTGGAACTTGCGGTGGCACCTCCCAGGTCGTTGCCAGAGTCGGACGCGCTGTTGACAGGACCGGACGGCCTTCCACATCTGCTGTTCTCAGCGAGACGCCTGTCTCTGGTGGCGTGGTTGGTTTTCGGTTCTCGTGGAGGGCTTCCAACATTTTGTCAGGAACTGATGTGTTGTTACATCTTGCATGGGCCACTTAGCATGGGGGTGCCTTCGCCGGGGAAAGGATTCCACTTCTGCTCCTTTAGGTTCAGTGTGGATTTCTTGTCCTCATTGTTTGAGTCAGGTTTGGCTTTCCACGCTATTCACGTCTATTGGTCTGCCTTGTCTGACGGTCGTTTGGGTTTTGATAGTGGGCCGACTGCTCTAAGGTGCTAGTCTTTCTCGGCCCGGCTCCGAGATCTTCGTCTACTAGGGATGTATCCCGAGTTGTTGCTTTTCTTCGATCGTGGCCAGACAACCCGTCCTTGTCTCACCGACAATTGTTGGCAAGATGGCCGGTATTGTTTTGTTTCCTTTCGTACTTTTAATTCAGGCCGGTCGCTCATTGGTCACGGGCACTGATGCGTTGAACATGCAAATAGGAGCCTCCGACGTCCTGCCTTAAAATTACCAAATTTTCCTATTATATTGACGGAAAGTTTGGATTTTAATAAGGACTCGGAGGCGAGTATTTCCCGCCTCTCTTGCCCTGGGGGGGGGGGTGTTCTCGACCGGCTGGGTTATTGCTGTGGAGGGGCGCAGCGCATGATTTTCATTTGATTTTGTTCCTCATATCTGGGGTTGGGTACCGGTGTTTTACTGTCCGACCTTCTTAATCTTTGGCTTCGTGTTATAGGTTTCTTACAGCCATTTGAATTCCTATGGAGTGGATATTTGTGTGGACTTGACAGGCGCCCTGGACTTAGTCCCTGTTTGTTCCTGGGCCTCCTTCCGTTAGTCGCATGAAGAAAGAGGGTGTGACTGCTCCAGCCCAGACCATTTATAGACTTGGGGGCGGGGCTTACAGATTGGGAGTGTACCCCACATTGGGGACTTGTTTTCTTGTTTTTTCTTGTTCTTTATTGTCACGGATCCCTCTGATAACCAAAAGTGTGGTCCCTTTACGCAGACCGCTCTCTACCCTTCCGATCCTTGAATGGTCGGCAATACTAGACAGACAATTTACCAGACAATATATAAACAAGGGGTAACACCAGACAGAGGTATGGAATAGAGTATTGTCACGAATCTTTCTGACTACCAAGATATTGATCTCTTTATGTAGCTCCCTTTCTACTCTTCCGATCCTTGAATGGTCGGCAAAGCTATATAGACAATGAAACAGGTAACAGATAAAGAAAGGGAAACACCAGACAGGGGTACAGACCAGATCACAAGTCCTCCCTAGGACTTTAGTAATAGCAGAGGTAGTCTGATGCGTGCTTAGGATGCCACATAGACTGACCTCGGTACCAACGTTAAGGGCAGAACCTAGCGCAGAGTAAATGCCAATGCCAGGAGTCATACACAGGAGGGTTCGTTTGCCAATGCCAAGGGTCATAGACAGGAGGGTTCGTTTGCCAATGCCAAGGGTCATACACAGGAGGATTCGTTTGCCAATGCCAAGGGTCATACACAGGAGGATTCGTTTGCCAATGCCAAGGGTTATACACAGGAGGTAGCCAAAATCACATAAGAGCTCTGCGGGAGGTGAATACCACGTCAGGGCACCGGTGTATTGGAGAGACTGGGTTTTAAATCCGGCGGGTCCGCGTCATAACGCCAGGCCCCGCCCCTCGGCGTCCCACGTGAGCGCACCCGGAAGCGTTTACATTCGGCGCCTGGCCAGCGAGCAGCGAGGAAGCTGCTGCCAGGCGCCCCATCCCCTGAGCCACCGTGACAGAACCCCCCCCTCCAGGGGCGGCCACTGGACGACCCCCAGGGGCACGGGGGTGCGCCAAATAGAAGGCCTTCACTAGCCTAGGAGCATGGACTTCCGCAGCTGGTACCCAAGAACGATCCTCCGGACCGTAACCCACCCAATCAACCAAATACTGCAAAGACCCCCTAGACATCCTGGCACCCAGAATAGCCTTAACTTCGAACTCCTCCTCGCCCTCCACAGAGACAGGAGGCGGTGGAGCATGGACTTTGGTGTACCGGTTACATAACAACGGCTTCAAAAGGTTAACATGAAATACATTGTGTATCTTAAAATGGGGGGGTAATGCCAAAGCATAGGAGACAGGGTTGAGTCGCCGTAGAATCTTATAGGGACCGATGTACCTAGGAGCCAACTTCATGGAAGGCACTAACAGCTTGATGTTACGTGAAGACAGCCGCACCCTGTCCCCAACTTGATACACGGGTGCCTGCCTTCTGTGTCTGTCGGCCTTGGTTTTCTGGATGGCACTACTCTCCTCCAGTGCCCGTCTCACTCTCCCCCAAGTCTCTTTCAATGATGCCAGTTGCTCATCTAAAGCAGGAATCGTGGTGTCAGGAAACGTGGCGGGGAGCACGGGGGATCAAAGTCATAAACAGTGAAGAAAGGAGAATGACCTGTGGACTCACTTACTGCGCTGTTAATAGCATATTCTGCCCATGGTAGCAGGTCTGACCAGTTATCTTGTTGTTCCGAGATAAAGCACCTGAGATATTTCTCTATATTTTGGTTTGCTCGTTCTGCTGCTCCGTTGGTCTGGGGGTGATAAGCCGAAGAGAAAGAGAGGTTTATCCCTACGTTCTTACAAAACCCTCTCCAGAATCCGGAGATGAATTGGGTCCCCCTATCAGAGACTATCTCCCGAGGGACACCGTGAATGCGGACCACATTGGCAATGAATATGGGCACCAGTTCAGCTGCCGAAGGTAGTTCCGAAGAGGAACATAGTGACCCATCTTGGAAAATCGATCTATGACCGTAAGTATCACTGTATTCCCTCTTGACTCAGGTAACTCTACTATAAAATCCATGGCTACATGTGACCAGGGTCGTTCGGGGATCGGCAAAGGCTGAAGTAAGCCAATGGGTGCTGTTTTAGGACTTTTCTGCCTTGTGCACACTTCGCACACGGCAATGTAATCTTTGACATCTCGGCGCAACGTGGGCCACCAGAGGAGTTTACTGATACTAGACACAGTCTTGGTGATACCCATATGCCCGGAAGTTTTATTATCATGATAGATGTTAAGTACTTCCTCTCTTTCGTTCTCAGGTACAAAGAGTCTCGCAGGAGGTTTTCCCCCAGGAGCTGCACCCTGGACGGTCTGCAACCTTTTCATTAGAGGAGACGAAACACTAATCGTGGTAGCGGCTATAATCCTTTCCTGGGGTACAATGGGATGCTGATCTTGGATATTATGTTCATAAGACTCATACTGTCTCGACAATGCGTCTGCTTTAATGTTTCTGGACCCAGGTCTATAGGTAAGCACGAAATTAAAACTTGAAAGAAACAATGACCATCTCGCTTGTCTGGAGTTTAAACGTTTGGCATCTCCAATGTACGTGAGATTCTTATGGTCGGTTATGATAACGATGGGGTCCTTAGACCCTCTAATAAGTATCTCCATTCGGCCAAGGCCGCGATGACTGCTAACAATTCTCTATTTCCAATGTCATAGTTCTTCTCTGCGGGGACAACTTCCGAGAATAGAAGCCGCATGGATGCAAGGGTTTGTCAGGAGCCTCCCTTTGGGACAAGACTGCACCAAGACCTAGTTCGGAGGCGTCAACTTCTACTTGGAAAGGCAGAGCCGGATCTGGATGTCGGAGAACAGGGGCAGTAGTAAAAGCTTGCTTTAGTGCCTCAAAGGCTTGAGTGGCTTGAGGTGTCCATTTCTGATTTCCCACCCCTTTCTTTGTCATAGCCGTGAGGGGGGCCACCAAGGCCGAAAAATCTTTAATGAACCTTCGGTAATAGTTCGTAAACCCCAGAAACCTCTGAATGGCTTTAAGTCCTTGGGTAGAGGCCAGTCAAGAATAGCTGAGAGCTTCTTAGGATCCATTTGAAAACCCCCAGGGGTTATTATATAACCAAGGAATTGCACGGTTACTATGTCGAATAGACATTTTTCTAGCTTACAGTATAATCCAGCCTTCAATAGTTTTTTCAACACCTGTTTCACGTGGACATGATGAGTGTCTACATCAGGGGAGTATATCAGGATATCGTCTAGATATACTAT
Organism: Leptobrachium leishanense; assembly: GCA_009667805.1. Taxonomy (NCBI): domain Eukaryota; kingdom Metazoa; phylum Chordata; class Amphibia; order Anura; family Megophryidae; genus Leptobrachium; species Leptobrachium leishanense. The sequence goes on along the minus strand of RXON01001382.1, from coordinate 33,645 downwards.
GACGAATTCTTGCAGGAATTCCCTTAGAGTGTCGTTTATGAGATCCTGGAAGACGGCTGGCGCATTACACAACCCAAAAGGCATCACCAGGTATTCATAATGCCCGCTACGTGTATTAAAAGCCGTTTTCCACTCGTCTCCCTTTTTAACCCTGACCAGGTTGTACGCTCCGCGTAAATCAAGCTTCGTATAGATCCGAGCCCCTTTTAATCGGTCGAACAATTCTGTTATGAGAGGTATGGGATATGCATTTCTTATAGTGATCCTATTCAAACCCCTATAATCGATGCAAGGTCGCAGGTCTCCCTCTTTCTTGGAAACAAAAAAGAAACCTGCTCCTGCTGGAGAGGAGGACCGTCTAATGAATCCTCGTTCCAGATTCTCCCTTATGTATTCCTCCATAATGTCGTTCTCTCTTTGTGATAAAGGGTATACATGACCCCTAGGAGGCATCGTACCAGGGAGTAAATCAATGGCACAGTCATATGGACGATGTGGTGGTAGGACCTCAGTCCTGGCTTTAGAGAACACCTCCTTTAATGCCAGGTAACATTCAGGAACCTCTGTGGACAAAGGAGGGGCTGTGGCAATATTGAGGCTACCAATCACATGAACTCTGCTTAGGCACTTAGACTGACAACTCTGATCCCAACATTTTATGTCTCTCTGGACCCAATCGACAACTGGGTTGTGCTCTGTTAGCCATGGAAACCCAAGAACGACAGGACATGAGGGTGATTCAATGATTTGAAATCTTATAGTTTCCTGGTGCAAAACTCCTGTTTTCATACATACATCGACCTGTATCGTGAGTGATATATGGACATGACAGGGGTTTACCATCTATGGCCTCCACCCTTAGAGGTCTTTCCCTGAGAACCAGAGGTATGAGGTTTTTGGCAGCAAAATTCTTGTCCAGAAATTGCCTGAGGCCCCAGAGTCTAAGAACGCCTCAGTCTTGAGGTGAACCCCCTCCCAGGTTAGGGAGACCGGTAACAGAATCCTGGATTTTTTTTTCTCATTATCCACAAAGGAGGCATGCAGAGAACCGATAACCTGGGTGTCTCCTGTTCTGAATCCCACTCTGCTATGTTCAGCCCTGCTAACCCTGGGTCTCTGAGGACATCGAAGGCGGAAGTGATCTGCCCCTGCACAATAGAAGCAGAGCCCCTTTGCTCTTCTGTGCGCTCTTTCTGCTTCTGAAATACCTGTCTTCCCTATTTGCATGGGTTCAACGACCGGTAAATCTGTTTTCACATTCTCCGAACCACCTGACGTACTGGTGTGTCTGGTAACGAGGGTAAAGGAGGCAAGACCCTTCTGGGTCTATCTCTGGGGTGTCTCCTTTCCCTGATTTGATCGTCCATGGCTATACAGAAATCTATCAGGTGGTCCAGACTTTCTGGTAATTTTAAGGGAGCCAGTTCAAACATAAAAGCCTCGTTCAAGCCTTCGGTAAAGGCTAAGGTTAAAACGTCATTCGGCCAAAGTACCTCAGAAGTCAAAGTCTTAAACTCTATGGCATAATCGGCGACCCTCTTATTACCTTGTTTGATGTGAAACAAGGACCTACCCGCATTGGTAGCCCTTCTAGAGGGATCAAAGGTACGTTTTAACTCAGAGGTAAAACCCTCATAGTCATAAATGATGGGTTTCTTATTTTCCCACAACGGCGTAGCCCACAATAAAGCTTTTTCTGTTAAATGATTAATCAGATATCCTACTTTGGCTTTATCAGACATACAAGAACCTGGATTGTTCTCAAACAAGATCTCGAGTTGAGTCAAAAACCCCCGACATAGGCTCGGTGTACCATCATAGCGTAGGGGTGCCTTCATACTAAGCCTATGTCCTTCAGGGGGACGGAACTGACCCTAGGTAACACTGGATCTGGAGGGTTTGTGGTACCTGTATTGGACCGATTTAACAGGGTTTGCAGAGCGAGAGAAATCTGGTCCATCCTATGGTCCTGTTCCTCTTGTCTGGCTGCGATACGTGCCAGCTGGTTAGAGAGGTCTGCGGGATCCATTGGCCCTGACGTAATGTCACGGATCCCTCTGATAACCAAAAGTGTGGTCCCTTTACGCAGACCGCTCTCTACCCTTCCGATCCTTGAATGGTCGGCAATACTAGACAGACAAATAACCAGACAATATATAAACAAGGGGTAACACCAGACAGAGGTATGGAATAGAGTATTGTCACAAATCTTTCTGACTACCAAGATATTGATCTCTTTATGTAGCTCCCTTTCTACTCTTCCGATCCTTGAATGGTCGGCAAAGCTATACAGACAATGAAACAGGTAACAGATAAAGAAAGGGAAACACCAGACAGGGGTACAGACCAGATCACAAGTCCTCCCTAGGACTTTAGTAATAGCAGAGGTAGTCTGATGCGTGCTTAGGATGCCACATAGACTGACCTCGGTACCAACGTTAAGGGCAGAACCTAGCGCAGAGTAAATGCCAATGCCAGGAGTCATACACAGGAGGGTTCGTTTGCCAATGCCAAGGGTCATACACAGGAGGGTTAGTTTGCCAATGCCAAGGGTCATACACAGGAGGATTCGTTTGCCAATGCCAAGGGTCATACACAGGAGGATTCGTTTGCCAATGCCAAGGGTCATACACAGGAGGATTCGTTTGCCAATGCCAAGGGTCATACACAGGAGGATTCGTTTGCCAATGCCAAGGGTCATACACAGGAGGATTCGTTTGCCAATGCCAAGGGTTATACACAGGAGGTAGCCAAAATCACATAAGAGCTCTGCGGGAGGTGAATACCACGTCAGGGCACCGGTGTATTGGAGAGACTGGGTTTTAAATCCGGCGGGTCCGCGTCATAACGCCAGGCCCCGCCCCTCGGCGTCCCACGTGAGCGCACCCGGAAGCGTTTACATTCGGCGCCTGGCCAGCGAGCAGCGAGGAAGCTGCTGCCAGGCGCCCCATCCCCTGAGCCACCGTGACATTTATTGTCACTGTTCTGTACTGCTGTGGGTGCAATAAAGAAAGGGATTGCAAATACTCGCCTCCGAGTCCTTATTAACCCCTTAAGGACTCCTGACGTACCCTGTACGTCCTGTCCACAGGTCTCCCTTAGACCCGCGGATGTACAGGGTACGTCAGCGGCGCCTAATCCCCCCTCCCGCCCGATACTCACCTCCCTCGCTGTATCCCACGGCGATCTGGCAGGGAGGAAGCCTGCCCATGTGATTTACATGGTCAGGCGAGGCTGATGACGTCGCCACGCTGCGTGGTGACGTCATCAGCAGGCGTCCCCATGCAATTCAATGGAGGGGAGGGAGGGCTCCTTCGGAGCCCTCTATCTCCCCAACCATTGAAGCTAGGGAGATTCCATTGCACTGCTGGAGAGGGGAGAGTCTCCCCTTTCCAGCGGTTTATGGCATTAACCTTTTCGCTGCCGAATCGCGTTTCGGCACTAATTGGCGCCAAAACGCGATTCAAACCTGGAGGGGGGCTGACATCTTGGATGTCAGCCAAGCCTCCAGGTACCCCCCACCCACTGACAACCTCACCATATGTGTGAGGAGGTCAGTGGGCCAGTTAACCATCTAGCTGCCATGTAGAGATAAGGGGATCTATGGATACCTTTATCTCCCGATCCATGACAGCTAGCCTGATTATGGCCTTTCCAATGATACCAAACATGACCAGGTTTGGTTTTAAAAATAAAATAAAAAAATAAAATAAAAAATTTAAAAATTAAATAAAATAAAAAAATGGGTTTTTTTTTAAAAGTTTTTTTTGTCTGGGGGGGGTTAATTAAATAGGACCTAGGCTGTCATCTAAAAATAATTAGCACAAAATGGTCAGAATGAGCGCAGCGCACATAGGTGAACTTTCTCAGCAGTGAAGGGGTTAAAAAGCAAACGCATGTAAATATTGGGTATTTCTAGTCTCGGGACAAAATTTTGAACCTATTTAGCTGGGGTCTTTTTGGGTGGTTGTAGATTTTGGGGATTAAATTACGAAAAAGTGTGTTTTTACCATTTTTTCCTCATATTTCATATTTTTTTTATAGTAAATTATTCGATATGATGGAAATAATGGTATTTCTAGAAAGTCCATTTAATGGCGGGAAAAAGGGTGTATAATATGTGTGGGTTGAATAAACGAGTAAGAGGAAAATTTGACCTAAACACTAACAGCGCAGAAACATAAAAACAGCAGTGGTCACTAAAAGACGGATTTGTGTAAAACCGCTCGGTCACTAAGGGGTTAAAATCCAAACTTTCCGTCAATATAATAGGAAAATTTGGTAATTGTTATATATTCATAAATCTGGCATAAACGATCTGGATTAATTTAGTTGCGCAATGTAAGCTTAAACAGATTGTACAGTTACTGCTGCAGCACTTCCTCATTGGCAGAAGCACATGTGAATTTATGAGGTTTAAGATGGCTGCCAGCCATGCGGTCACTGATTACCTATGTTTATAAGATCATACAGATTATACAAATAATAAGGTTTGATCAAGTATTACAAAGTGAAGCAAATATCAACGAGCATATTCTAGCTAACAATGCAAATCCCTAGAACGGATAAATTAGCGCGTATTTAACCAAATAGATTACACACACACACATACAGTATAATGTCAAAATAGTGACAAATTCACAGAATTAATACACTTAATACTTATCCACTCCCAGGCTTTCTTATGATGATGGTACAAGTGTGAAATATGAGTGAGTTACTGCTCATGTTTCCTCTATTCCTGAAATAAGTCTCTCCTCTCCCTCAATAAAGACAAAGTTACCGTTCTAAATAATTATTTACTCAACTGTAGCAAGTGCTCAAAACAAAAGATTGTACATTGCTGCTGTGTCACTTTAAAATTGCAACAATTAGAATAGTGAACTTAAATACAGTATACAAATTAATTTGTTCATCAATTTATTGCTTAGCCCTTGGGGTTACTCCAACATTATTTAAAACACACAGCTCTTTGAATAACCCTGTAAATCATAACCCACATAAAAGGCCAGCATGTGAGAGGAAGGGAGTATATTTAAAAGGAAACAAAGTAGCAAAACAAGAGGACATAGTCTTAGATTAGAGGGGCAAAGGTTTAAAAGTAACATCAGAAAGCATTATTTTACTGAGAGGGTGGTGGATACATGGAACAGTCTTCCAGTAGAAGTGGTAGAGGGTAAAACAGTAATTGAATTTAAGCAAGCATGGGATAGGCATAAGGCTAACCTAAACAAAAGATAAATCCAAGTAAAGTATCCATGTAATTGGGCAGACTAGATGGGCCGAAAGGTGCTTATCTGCCGACATTTTTCTATGTTCTATGTGCAGGGTGATACAATGTGAGCAGGGTGTTACAGTATGTGCAGGGTGATACAATGTGAGCAGGGTGTTACAGTATGTGCAGGAGGTTACAGTATATGCAGGGTGTTACAGTATGTGCAGGGTGATACAATGTGAGCAGGATGTTACAGTATGAGCAGGGTGATACAATGTGAGCAGGGTGTTACAGTAAGTGCAGGGTGATACAATGTGTGCAGGATGTTACAGTATGTGCAGGTGATACAATGTGAGCAGGATGTTACAGTATGTGCAGGTAATACAATGTGAGCAGGGTGTTACAGTATGTGCAGGGTGATACAATGTGAGCAGGATGTTACAGTATGTGCAGGGTGATACAATGTGAGCAGGATGTTACAGTATGTGCAGGGTGATACAATGTGTGCAGGATGTTACAGTATGTGCAGGGTGATACAGTGTGAGCAGGGTGATACAATGTGAGCAGGATGTTACAGTATGTGCAGGTGATACAATGTGAGCAGGATGTTACAGTATGTGCAGGTGATACAGTGTGAGCAGGATGTTACAGTATGTGCAGGGTGATACAATGCGAGCAGGATGTTACAGTATGTGCAGGATGTTACAGTAAGTGCAGTAAGTGCTCCAAAACCATTGCCAGATAACATCGGCAAATGCAATGCACCACACATATTGCCCAGAAATAGCGGCCCCACGTGGCTAAGTAGCGTGACCACGCGTCTACTCAGGGGTCTCTTTATATTGCAAATAGCAGTACGAGAGGATCTGCAAACCAGGAAGGCACCTGAGCTTGGCCGTACAAAACCACACTCACCCCGTACCCTGCAGACCCTCCCCCTACCATTGCAACCCCACGTGCCAGGCCGCTATTTCACCACTCACAATACCTATCTCTTCTCTAGCTGTCCCCTAAATGTAGTACCATAATATCTGGCTTACCCCTCTTTCTCCTGGATGCCTTTGCTATTCCCAATAACTGCCCCACCCCCTACCTTGCTTCCCTATCCATCTAATCCCTACTTCAATTATGCTGCACCCCGGGGTCGCTCCTCTCTTGGTGCCAGCAGCATGACTCTCCATCCAGTGCACATAGGAGTGTCCCAGGATCCGCACTCTCATTGCGTGTCCTGCAAATAACCAAAATGCAAACTATTAACTGTAATACACACACACAGTGTACCCGAACTGAAAAGAAACCAAAAGAAACAAGGAAACAAATTATTATTATTAAAACAAAACAATTGTTCCCCATAAGTTTTCCCTTCATTTCTTTAATGACCTCACATATCTCCTATATACTTTTCATTTCCATCTCCCCATCTTTTTAATTCGATCCTTTGGGTAACCCAATTCTGCCTCAGTACCAGCAGCTCCTATCCTGAAAGAATGGGGGCAAATGTAATTCCCCTTTCAACCAAGACCCTCCGTGGCCTGCTGCGGATCCATTTTGAATTGATACCCGGACAAGTTAGTACCACCCTTGTGCCCCCGGAACATGCGACCGTTTGAAGGAGTCGCCTCCAAGTATCCCCTGATACATACCACTGGGCATACTTCCCCACCATGGGCACCTAGAGCAATTGTTTCCTCAATCCTTAGGGCAGCTGAAAAACTAAAACAAATGCTGCCCTACAAAGATTGTTATCAGCTCCATCTTATCTCCTACTTGTACTCTGCTGTCAAGATCTTCCTCACCACGAATTGTTTAGCCCAGTCCTCCTCTTCCTTTAACCGAGCAAAGTATGAAATACCACTAAATCGTTCCAAGCTGTCCTTTATTGACTTACCGCCGTACTTCAGTAGCTATTTGAAAACAACATTCTGCCCTACCTCCTCTGTCCCTTTAAAACTCGATCCAACCCTTTCACTGCTTGCTCTACGGTGCCCATGTCTACTGCAACAACAATCTCCTCACCAAATCATTGTTGCCCTCTAACTGCTCCCCATCTGGCAAAGAAATGGAGGGCAGTGTTCACCCTGGAAATATTTTTTTTATTATTATTTATTTATTTTTATTATTTATTTATTTATTTTTCCCCCTCCTGGTGCCAAATGTCGGAACACATCCCACCTGAAACTGGACAATGTATCCGCCACCACCTTCCTTACCCCCGGTATGTGATTTACCGTGAAATTAATATTGCTTTTCAAACCTATCAACACCAAATACCTGACATAGGCTACAACCTGCGGTGATGATGCAGACATGTTATTCAGCACTTGCACCACACCTTGAATATCAGACCCAAAAATAAAAAAGGGGGGAGGGATTTTTTTTTTTTTTATTGTTTATTTATTTCTTTATATATTTTTTTAATTCTGCCCCCCACAGTGGTATTGCCCCGACGATTGGAAAATAAAAAATTCCAGAAACACCAGCTTTGCACCCATCCATTGAATCCACTCCTGGGCCATTTGCCTGCTCACCATTAGAAATTACACTAGACCATTTGATCTTAATGTCTGGCCATTCCCCCCAAACGATCTACAATTCTCCCCGATCAACTAAACTTATATTGTAACCCCCCCGATCCTACCTCATTCTCCAGTCCCTTTGGAACCCGCTACCATGAAATCGTCCAAGTAATGTACTATACGTCTCCTCCCCGCTCTCTTCTCCACTAAGCAATGCAAAAAAGTAGGAAGCCTTTAAAAAGGGAACACGGGATATTGCCCACCCCAATGGGTGAACAGATATCGATGTAAAATTACCCATCGAATTTACACCCCATTAAAAGAAAAAAAAACCTGGACACAGCGGTACGGCCTGAAGGCTGCCTCTAGATCAAGCATAGGTAACTCTGTCCCCTCGCCAGCTACCCTTACCAAAATCACCACCTGATTGAATGGTAGCTAACAGAAACATCTTACCTACTTATTGCCTCTGCAAAGAAACGGCCGTCCCAATGTTTATTTGTATGTATTTCCTTACATTCCCTTGCTCTGTGTATCATGTAGAGTATTGTATTCCCTCCTGTATAGCGTAACCTCTGTATTACGATCCAGTCTTTGTATAGTGTACACCCCCCTGTAAGTAATGAATTCCTTTTGTTTTCACATGCTTCCATCAGCCCCTCCCCCAGCAACTAAGGTCACCAGCTCACTGTTCTCTGATGCATTGTTCGCATCTGAGAGTTACTCCATTGTTTGTGCACCTTCCCCCTCTGTATGTGTGTGTCCCCCTGCGAAATGTAAATAACGCTGTCTCCATTTTGAGTTGAGAAAGAGCAAAGATGTTCTGTACATAAGTGGCTGCATTGTCCTCCATTTTATGAGTCCTCAGCCCTGGAATCCCTTATCAATAGAACCAAGCTGCACATGTGAAAGTCTTTAACCTCCGTCCACAATGAAACTGATTCTTGCTTAGTATATTAATCTATAGACCCGAAGTTAAACCAACCGAACTAACCTAATGACACAGCATTTGCGAACATACAGAATCACTGTTAAGTTGATAAGCCTCTTCAGAAATTATAACAGACACATTTAGATGTGTATTTGGTTAGTAATTGTTATATATTCATAAATCTGGCAGAAACAATCTTGATTAATTTAGTTGCGCAAATGTAAGCTTAAACAGATTGTACAGTTACTGCTGCAGCACTTCCTCATTGGCAGAAGCACATGTGACTTTTAGAGGTTTAAGATGGCTGCCAGCCATGCGGTCACTGACTACCTATGTTTATAAGATCATACAGACTATACAAATAATAAGGTTTGATCAAGTATTACAAAGTGAAGCAAATATCAACGAGCATATTCTAGCTAACAATGCAAATCACTAGAACTGATAAATTAGAGCGTATTTAACCCAATAGATTACACACACACATATAGTATATTATCAACATAGCGACAAATTCCCCGAATAAATACACTTAATACTTATCCACTCGCAGGCTTTATTATGATGATGGTACAAGCGTGAAATATGAGTGAGTTACTGCTTTGTCTGGGGGGGGGGTTTAATTAAATAGGACCTAGGCTTTCATCTAAAAATAATTAGCACAAAATGGTCAGAATGAGCGCATCGCACATAGGTGAACTGTCTCAGCAGTGAAGGGGTTAAAAAGCAAACGCATGTAAATATTGGGTATTTCTAGTCTCGGGACAAAATTTTGAACCTATTTAGCTGGGGTCTTTTTGGGTGGTTGTAGATTTTGGGGATTAAATTACGAAAAAGTGTGTTTTTACCATTTTTTCCTCATATTTCATTTTTTTTTTATAGTAAATTATTCGATATGATGGAAATAATGATATTTCTAGAAATTCCATTTAATGACGGGGAAAAGGGTGTATAATATGTGTGGGTTGAATAAACGAGTAAGAGGAAAATTTGACCTAAACACTAACAGCGCAGAAACGTAAAAACAGCAGCGGTCACTAAAAGACGGATTTGTGTAAAACCGCCCGGTCACTAAGGGGTTAAAATCCAAACTTTCCGTCAATATAATAGGAAAATTTGGTAATTGTTATATATTCATAAATCTGGCAGAAACAATCTGGATTAATTTAGTTGCGCAATGTAAGCTTAAACAGATTGTACAGTTACTGCTGCAGCACTTCCTCATTGGCAGAAGCACATGTGACTTTATGAGGTTTAAAATGGCTGCCAGCCATGCGGTCACTGATTACCTATGTTTATAAGATCATACAGATTATACAACTAATAAGGTTTGATCAAGTATTACAAAGTGAAGCAAATATCAACGACCATATTCTAGCTAACAATGCAAATCACTACAACGGGTAAATTAGTGCGTATTTAACCCAATAGATTACACACACACACATATAGTATATTATCAACATAGCTTAAAATTCCCCGAATAAATACACTTAATACTTATCCACTCGCAGGCTTGATTATGATGATGGTACAAGTGTGAAATATGAGGGAGTTACTGCTCATGTTTCCTCTATTCCTGAAATAAGTCTCTCCTCTCCCTCAATAAAGACAAAGTTACCGTTCTAAATAATTATTTACTCAACTGTAGCAAGTGCTCAAAACAAAAGATTGTACATTGCTGCTGTGTCACTTTAAAATTGCAACAATTAGAATAGTGAACTTAGATACAGTATACAAATTAATTTGTTCATCAACTTATTGCTTTGCTCTTGGGGTTACTCCAACATTATTTAAAACACACAGCTCTTTGAATAACCCTGTAAATCATAACCCACATAAAAGGCCAGCATGTGAAACTGCTTGAGAATCCACTAAAGGTGTTACTCAGCAATGCACATATGGTGCTTTTCTCATTCGGCACACTATAGAGTTATAGGGACTAATGTCCAGTGATTCAGTCTGTTATATCAAGTTCCTATGTGTGATTACATTCCCTTTATGTTGTCTCTGTGTGCTATGGCTAGGTCCTTGTGGGATCTCTGTGTGCTATGGCTAGGTCCTTGTGGGATCTCCGTGCGCTATGGCTAGGTTTCTGTGTTTCTATTGTGTGATTACGGCATGTTATAGCAAGTTTTTATTTTACTTTTATGTTTATTATAATATATATATTATATATATATAGACATATATATTTTTTTATTTCTCTTAGTGTTATACTACATTAGTGATTTCAGTGTGTTATAGAGAGGAATTTCGTGATTTCAGGGTGTATGATAGCTACATCATTAGCGTGACTTTGTGTGTTATACCGAGGTTCTACGTGTGATTTCACTATGTATAGTGAGTTCCTACTGTGTGTATGGTGAGGGCACATGCGTGTATAGGAGGCCCTGTGTTTGTTTACGGTGTTTATATGGGTTGCTTATTATGATTTTGGCTGCAGCTATGGATGATACTAAAATTGGACAGTCAGTCATGCGCTATACTGAGCACATAAACTAATAAGGCACAGCAGTCCACAAACAGCCAAAGCAAAATTACTGGAAATCCTAATGCCCCTAATAACATACAAAACAACAAAACACTGAATTCTGGCAGAGTTATCCCAGAACAATAATCCATTAGAAATTACTATCACGCAGCTCGACACCAAATGAACAAGGAATACAGTATTGCAAATTGAAACAAATATAAATAAGCATCCACTAAATAAACCTACAGATCTGTACAATGGGAAACCCACACCTATCCTTCCAATAAATAATGGAACTAGGAATATATATATAGCAGATTTATGATAATAGAGTATGCATAACAGATAGATACTGCAAGTAATACTTATCCAGTCATTGGTTTTCATACGATGATGGTGATGCAAAATGGAGCTCGCCGCCGCCCTGTCTCTGAAGTTCTTAGTAAAAGAAAATTAACTGCAATACACACACTGCCCCACGCCTTGTCTTTTATACCCCCCTTCCCCCTCCCTCCCATTGTTCCTCTCCCTATTGCATCCAATCACAAATCGGCCATGCTTCAGCTCATTAAGCGAAAAAGCCCCCATGCCTGATCCCATAGAACAAAGGGAACTCCCTCCCTTTCACTCTTGTGTAATACAGGGATAATTCTTAAACCTTGCTCAATCCTAATTAGTCTCTCTCTCGAACTAACATCCTGCTCACATTGTATCACCCTGCACATACTGTAACATCCTGCACACATTGTATCACCTGCACATACTGAAACATCCTGCTCACATTGTATCACCCTGCACTTACTGTAACATCCTGCACATACTGTAACATCCTGCTCACATTGTATCGCCCTGCACATACTGTAACATCCTGCTCACATTGTATCACCCTGCACATACTGTAACATCCTGCTCACATTGTATCGCCCTGCACACACTGTAACATCCTGCTCACATTGTAAGTGCAGGGTGATACAATGTGAGCAGAGTGTTACAGTATGTGCAGGGTGATACAATGTGAGCAGGATGTTACAGTATGTGCAGGGTGATACAATGTGAGCAGGATGTTACAGTATGTGCAGGGTGATTCAATGTGTGCAGGATGTTACAGTATGAGCAGGGTGATACAATGTGAGCAGGATGTTACAGTAAGTGCAGGTGATACTGTAACATCCTGCTCACATTGTATCACCCTGCACATACTGTAACATTCTGCTCACATTGTATCGCCTGCACATAATGTAACATCCTGCTCACATTGTATCACCTGCACATACTGTAACACCCTGCTCACATTGTATCACCTGCACATACTGTAACATCCTGCTCACATTGTATTACCTGCACATACTGTAACATCCTGCTCACATTGTATCACCTGCACATACTGTAACATCCTGCTCACATTGTATCACCTGCACATACTGAAACATCCTGCTCACATTGTATCACCCTGCAGATACTGTAACACCCTGCTCACATTGTATCACCCTGCACATACTGTAACATCCTGCTCACATTGTATCACCCTGCACATACTGTAACACCCTGCTCACATTGTATCACCCTGCACACACTGTAACACCCTGCTCGCATTGTATCACCCTGCACATACTGTAACACCCTGCTCGCATTGTATCACCCTGCACATACTGTTAAGCATTTTACCCTTATTTCTCTTCCACCATTACCTTTCTCTTAAGTTATCTTTACTTCACTTCAACCCCCAAACCATCCCCCCCCACCCCCCTCTCCCCATAAATAAAACACATGACAAAAGTATTGGCGGTTTGAAAAGGTCACGTCTTTTATTTATAATCAAGGCCAAAAAAACATTGCCTTTGTGGCAGAATTATCAGCGATCCTCGCTTTCTTGGACTAGGTAACACCAGATAACACTGGTACCATATATCCAGCCAGATAACACTGGCAACCGCAATGAACCACCAGCATTGCCCAGAAATAGTGGCTGGCCCCACGTGGCTAAGCTAGCGTGACCACACACTGCTCTCTTTATAGCAAATAGCAGGCCGGGAGGATCTTCAAACCAGGAGGCACCTGTGTTTGGCTGCACAAACCACCACACAGACCCCCAGATCCTCCCCCTCTATCGCCTCTCCACGTGCCAGGGCCACATATTTCACCGCCACCAAAAAATGAGGACCCTCTTTTTTCGCCACCAATAAAAGACCGTGACCTTTTCACTTACCTTACACAAGGGTCTTTATCAGCCCTTCGATGTTGCCAACGAAAAGGTTGTTCCCCGCTTCGGACAAATGGACGCCGTCATCCCTAAACAATTCCTCCTGCCTTGTCACTATGTTCTGATGCTCCAGAACCTTTCCTCCCATCTCCAGCATAATCTTTTTCGCTGCCTGGTTTATCTTCTTTCTCACGATGTATCCTGCACCCTGCAGTTCCTCCACACTAATATAGCAATTACGTTAGACCACACTATCTGAACATCCAGCCATTCCTTCCTGTACCACCTAAGTGTTTCCCGGACCCTATTCTGCAAATCTATCGTTGTCATAGCCCCTATGTCATTACCCCCTAAATGCACTATCATTATATCGGGCTTCCCCCACCTTCTCCTAGATTCCTGTGCTACCCCTAAAAACTGCGCCCACCCCATACCCCTCCTTCCTATCCACCTAATGCCCGCTTTAGTGAGGCTGAACCCTAGTTTCACTCCCATCGTTGTGCCCACAGCGTGAACAGCCACCCAGTGCACATAGGAGTGTCCCAGGATCCATACTCTCTTCGCCCGCTCTGAAAGAAAAAACCCAAAAAACAGAATATTAACGTTTAAACACATACCGACTTTTTATCGCGACTGTAAATTGAATCAGGGTTATATACCTACTACCCCCGCTTATTCTCAACCCTCTCCTCTCTAACTTAGTAAATTATGAAATACCAGCTAGCCTGCTAAGACCGGTGCCCTTTAAACAAATTCCCTTTCCCCATCGCTGTTTAATCCTAACTGCTCGCGATCTGCCAGAGAAATGAAGGTTTATTAATTTTATTTTTTCCCCAAAAACAGAATATCCCCTATGTCGTTACCCCCTAAATGCACTATCATTATATCTGGCTTCCCCCACCTTCTCCTAGATTGAATATAGAATATTTGATACAGTCCTAACCTCAACATCTGAGGGTTGGGATTTAGGGGTTATTATTGCAGAGGATCTAAGGGTAAGTAGTCAATGTAATAGAGCAGCAGGAAATGCTGGCAGAATGCTTGGTTGTGTAGGGAGAGGTATTAGCAGTAGGAAAAGGGAAGTGCTCATTCCACTGTACAGAGCACTGGTGAGACCTCACTTGGAGTACTGTGTGCAGTACTGGAGACGTATCTCCAGAAGGATATAGACACCTTAGAGAGAGTTCAGAGAAGGGCTACTAAAATGGTGTACGGCTTGAAGGAGAAAAGTTACCAGGAAAGGCTTAATGATCTTAACATGTACAGCTTGGAAAAAAGACGAGACAGAGGAGATATGATAGAAACATTTAAATACGTAAAGGGAATCCACAAGGTAGAGGAAGGGAGTATATTTAAAAGGAAACAAAGTAGCAAAACAAGAGGACATAGTCTTAGATTAGAGGGGCAAAGGTTTAAAAGTAACATCAGGAAGCATTATTTTACTGAGAGGGTGGTGGATACATGGAACAGTCTTCCAGTAGAAGTGGTAGAGGCCAAAACAGTAATTGAATTTAAGCAGGCATGGGATAGGCATAAGGCTATCCTAAACAAAAGATAAATCCAGGTAAAGTATCCATGTAATTGGGCAGACTAGATGGGCCGAAAGGTTCTTATCTGCCGACATTTTCTGTGTTTCTTTCCATCCCAGCAACGTTACAGCCTTTTCCACAGCCGCTTTGAATTGCAACCTGGACAAAATTGGTTCCATCCTCATGCCTCAAAAAAACCAAAAAACATATGGCCGTTTGCAGGAGCCGCCTCCAAATAACCTCTTACATAACACCAGGCATACCTCCATTTAACCTCTGTATTATGCTCCAGTCTTTGTGTAATATACCCTCCCCCCCTCTAAGTAATGGATTCCCTTTCAGGGTTATCCAAAGAGATTCGAAAAGTCACCGCACGTTCGGTGACTTTTCGTTCTCTTCAATTCGGTTCCTTTTGCCGATTGCATTTCGGTGACCCTGCGATGTATTCAGCAAACACCACAGGATCCCTGAATTGCAGGGAAAAGCTGCCGAAAACCTGACGAAAACTAACCGAATGCACGCTGAAAACAAGCAAAAACATCTGGATTAACCTTCGGAAAAGCCGAACAGGAGCCGAACAGGAGCCGAATCACACAGAGCCGAAGCAGCTGTGACGTAGAGGAGGCAGTGAATAAATTAGCAAAACCATTTGTATGAATCTGGGAAAAAGAAACGCTGTTTGCAAAGAAACTACTGAGCGAAAATGTCTGAAATTTTCACAGGAGGTCCAGGGAATGATAATAAAGAGGCTGTTACAAAAAAAATAAGCAAACTGAAAAAAAATAAACAAAAAAAAATCGGACTTTTAAAAAAAAAAAAAAAAAAAAAATGCTTAAAGTATCCTAAAAAATCTATAAATAAAGAGACTTTTTGCTGCAGAATTTTATAATGAACGGTTTATTAGATATTGAATTAAAACGGGAATATTTTTAACATTGAAGCCTATGGGATTCTCCTGAATAAATTTGCCGAATTAAACCACTGAATGGCAGGGCATTAGGGGAACCTTTCACTGCTGGTTTGTGTTCTCTGAATAGCCGAAGCATTGCTTTTTCATGAGGATTTCACTGCCCTCGAACAGGCACCGAACAGGCACCGTATGTGCAGGCAATTCGCCAGGATTTGGCGAATTGCCTGCTCTCTGGATAGCCGAATGGCCAGGAAAGGCAACCGAACCCTGATTTTCAGCGTTCGGTTACCTTTCTCAAGCAATTCGGATCTCTTTGGATAACCCGGTTTGTTTTCACATGCTTCTGTCAGCCCCTCGCCCCCCCAGCAACCAAGGTCGCCCAGCTCATGGTTATCTGATGCATTGTTCATAGCTGGATGTGATTACATTGTCTCTGCACCTTTCCTCTCTGTGTGTGTGTCCCTTGCACAATGTAAATCAATGTAGTCTCCATTTTGAGTTGGGCCATAAGCAGTACTTCTGCGGAATACTCACTTCAAGGGGAGCAGTCTGCCACGTGGACAGGAACCCCTACGTTACAGCCTCGTTCCTCGAATGCCCTCTGGGTTAAGCTAAATGGGGACTTCTCTAAAGGACCAGCCATTCTACCTAACAGCACCTCCTTCCCCCACTTTTCTCTCAATATTTCTGGCAGTTCATATGCTGATTTCAACTGCTTTACTTTCCTACCCCCCTTCGCTTCACCCCTGTCAGGAACGTGGGGATGGTACCTGGATGGCAGGGGTATGAGCCCAGGATGCAGTGTCCTGCACTGATAAGCAGGCGGGAAGGGGTAGGGAGGATGATGTGGAAATAAACTGACCGGATGATTCTCAGAAGGATGATGGTGGAGTTGCAGGAAACATAAATAATAAACAGGAACAGAAGGGTATAGCAGAGCAGTGAGTTAGCAGCACCTCACTCTCTCAGCACAAGAGCTGTAATGAACCAGCAATGTTAATTGTGGGGCAGAGCCCTTTATTTTGTGAGTCACGTGTGTTGTTTGTGAGTTAACTGTTGCATTGCTGGATGCTGATAGTGAATGCTGGTTACAGGGCAGGAACAGTACATGGAAGAGTACCACCAGGGGGGGGTTCCAGAATGGCTACAGCCAGGGATCCTGACAACCCCTAATCAGTATCTTGAAGCCTTCCATAAAAAACCCTTACTCCATTCTCCTTATCCTCCATCTTAAGGCTCGCCAGCCCTGGAATCCTTTACCAAGTCTTTACCCCACGTCTTTAACCCACGTCTACCAATGAAACGGTTTCTTGCTTAGTATATTAATCTATAGGCCCGAAGTTAAGTCAACCTACCCAAAATAGTGAAACAGCATCTGCTAACATACAAAATCACTGTTTAGTTGATAAGCCTCTTCAGAAATTATAACAGACACATTTAGATGTGTATTTGGTTAGTAATTGTTATATTCATAAATCTGGCAGAAACCATCTGGATTAATTTAGTTGCGCAAATGTAAGTTTAAACAGATTATACAGTTACTGCTGCCGCACTTCCTCATTGACAGCAGACCATGTGACTTTGAGGTTTAAGATGGCTGCCAGCCATGCGGTCACTGATTACCTATGTTTATAAGATCATACAGACTATACAAATAATAAGGTTTGATCAAGTATTACAAAGTGAAGCAAATATCAACGAGCATATTCTAGCTAAAATGCAAATCACTATAACGGGTAAATTAGTGCGTATTTAACCAAATAGATTACACACACACACATACAGTATAATGTCAAAATAGTGACAAATTCACAGAATTAATACACTTAATACTTATCCACTCCCAGGCTTTCTTATGATGATGGTATGAGTGGGAAAGCTGAGGGAGTTGTTGCTCATGTTTCCTTCATTTCGGAGATAAGTCTATCCTCTCCCTCAAAAAAGACAAAGTTAGCGTTCTGAAATAATTATTTACTCACACTGTAGCAAGTGCGCAAAAAAGATTGTACATTACTGCTGTGTCACTTCAAAAATTGCCTCAGTTAGTATAGTGAACTTAAATACAGTATACAAATGAGTTTATTCATCAACTTATTGCTTAGCTCTTGGAGTTACTTTATTTATTTCACATACACCCAGGTGAGACAACCCCCCTCCCTTCCACAATACATTACAGATAACAACAGGCTCCAGCCACTGGACAATAGAAAAGCTCCAGTCACTGGACAATAGAAATAACAGTCATCACAAGGGAATGTTTACCCTTCCTTCTCTAAACAGTGTGCTTAGGGAACCCCAGGATGTTAGAGTGCAAGCTCTTGAGCAAGGGGCCTCTCCTACTGTTTAATGAGCGCAAAATATAACAACTTATAACTGTAACATACAGATACACACTTTGACAACAGCATAGCACATCACACAACACTCTACACTATATACAGAGACAATAAACTGTAAAGCAAAATACTTGCAAATAAACATTGGGGCGGCCGTTTTATCACAGGTTGCTTTGTATGCTTCCGGCCTGTTCAGTACAAAAATGACTGCAGCTCATTAAAATGTATCGATTTTGGAGTGCTATTTGGTGCTAAAACACCCACTATTCATGTGCGTGATTCTTAAAATTGACCGTCAGTCATTTACTAGAGTGAGCACTTTAACTATAAAGGCACAGCAAACTTCAGACAGACACAGGCAAAATTACTGATCCCAAATGCACCTACTAACATACAAAACAACAAATCACTGAATTCTGGCCGAGTTATACCAGAACCATTAACCTATTCATAATTACTATCACGCAGATACTACACAAAATTAACAAGGGAATACAGTATTGCAAAGTGTAACGAATATCAAAAGCATCTACTAAATAAAACCTACAAATCAATACAATGGAAAAACCTGCCCCTATTTATCCAAGTAATAATCGAACTAGGAATATATATATTTAGCAGACTATAATAATAGGGAATATATAACAGATTGATACAGCCAGTAATACTTATCCAGTCGTTGGTTTTCATATGCTGATGGTGACGGTAAAATGGAGTTGGCTGTCCAAAAAGACAAAGGTTAGACTGATTTCATCTGTCCTTTGCTTACCCTTTTCTATTACCCCTGGCCCTCCCCTTTCTGTTATCTGCCCCCGAGACCCAATCCCAGCGATAATCCTGAAACAAAAGGGGAACCATTGTATGACGGAATGGAGATGTTGTTCCGCCTGCGGGTGTGCTCTATCTGCGTGACCCCGTCGCTTACCGCTGGCCCGACTACCGAGTGGCGCGCACTCGGCGTCTCGTGCGGCCTGGCGTGACCCTGAAGAGGGGTTAGCGGGCGGTGGAGGGGACCCCTGCCTAGAACCAGTCCGACCACTGAGCCATACGGCACTCAGCGTCCCGAGCAACTGGTTCACTGACCTTGTGGGTATGGGACGTCTGTGGAGATCGGATCTGGCAGCCGCGGAGAACTATTCGGATCTTATGGGGAAACGTTTCGGATCTTATGCGGGAAACGTTTCCGATCCTGGGGCGGGTGACTTTTCGTATCTTGGGTGGCGGCTTGTCGGACCGGGGATGGATGGAGAGTCGGATCGAGTTGGGACGGGCTTTTCGGATCGGGGTTGGAGAGGGTTTCGGGTCTGGCGGAATCAGCGGAGAATTCGGGTCTTACCGCAGTACCAAAGGGCGGTACACGGCCACGTCCTTCGGTTCGAATCTCCGGCAGGTAGTCTGAGAACCGAATCTTCATACGCTGCGCCTCTGCCCTGATACTCGATACAGGCACAGAGCGCTCGATTCGGTTCGTATCGTGGTGGTCACCGTATCCTGAGTCCGCGGGGGAAACTCAGATGCGAAAATACGGCGGAGACAAAGACACATCAGACGAGGCTGGATGCACTGCAAAATCTGGCTTTATTATGCACAGCTCAAGCATTTATCAACTTTGCACAAAATTACAATACAATGGGACTCCTTGCCCGCCCTCCCAGGACCCATTGGCCCTTGTACTTCAGGGAGTCGCCGATTCGGACCGGATGGTTCGAATCGGCCATTTTCCGAATCGAGAATTCTGAACTGCGCCACAAGGTGATCGGAAAATGGCGGCGAGCAAGGCAACAAAGGGAAAATACATTACGCAATAAACCAACGGGTAACACTGTATCACACCACACATAACCACATCTAATAAAAAGTACGTTCAAACTCCGTGCGTGCCACCGCACCTAACTGTCCCTGGCCAAAACTAATGTCCGTGGGCACCGCCCCTGGCTGAGGGTGCTGGGCCATTCCGTGACACATTGTAACTCCTCCCAATTTTCAACTCTTTTCTTTAAACAGGGAAATTGCTTAAGCCTCTTCGTTCCCATCCAGTCTCTCATCAGTACAACACCCTGCTCACATTGTATCACCCTGCACATACTGTAACACCCTGCTCACATTGTATCACCCTGCACATACTGTAACATCCTGCTCACATTGTATCACCTGCACATACTGTAACATCCTGCTCACATTGTATCACCTGCACATACTGTAACACCCTGCTCACATTGTATCACCTGCACATACTGTAACACCCTGCTCACATTGTATCACCTGCACATACTGTAACACCCTGCTCACATTGTATCACCTGCACATACTGTAACATCCTGCTCACACTGTATCACCCTGCACATACTGTAACATCCTGCTCACATTGTATCACCTGCAAATACTGTAACACCCTGCTCACATTGTATCACCCTGCACATACTGTAACATCCTGCTCACATTGTATCACCTGCAAATACTGTAACACCCTGCTCACATTGTATCACCCTGCACATACTGTAACATCCTGCTCACATTGTATCACCTGCACATACTGTAACACCCTGCTCACATTGTATCACCCTGCACATACTGTAACATCCTGCTCACATTGTATCACCTGCACATACTGTAACACCCTGCTCGCATTGTATCACCCTGCACACACTGTAACACCCTGCTCGCATTGTATCACCCTGCACATACTGTAACATCCTGCTCACATTGTATCACCTGCACATACTGTAACACCCTGCTCACATTGTATCACCTGCACATACTGTAACATCCTGCTCACATTGTATCACCCTGCACATACTGTAACATCCTGCTCACATTGTATCACCTGCACATACTGTAACATCCTGCTCACACTGTATCACCTGCACATACTGTAACATCCTGCTCACATTGTATCACCTGCACATACTGTAACATCCTGCTCACATTGTATCACCTGCACATACTGTAACATCCTGCTCACATTGTATCACCTGCACATACTGTAAAATCCTGCTCACATTGTATCACCTGCACATACTGTAACATCCTGCTCACATTGTATCACCTGCACATACTGTAACATCCTGCTCACATTGTATCACCTGCTCATACTGTAACATCCTGCTCACATTGTATCACCTGCACATACTGTAACAACCTGCTCACATTGTATCACCCTGCACATACTGTAACACCCTGCTCACATTGTATCACCTGCACATACTGTAACATCCTGCTCACATTGTATCACCCTGCACATACTGTAACACCCTGCTCACATTGTATCACCCTGCACATACTGTAACACCCTGCTCACATTGTATCACCTGCACATACTGTAACACCCTGCTCACATTGTATCACCTGCACATACTGTAACATCCTGCTCACATTGTATCACCTGCACATACAATGTGAGCAGGATGTTACAGTATGTCCAGGTGATACAATGTGAGCAGGATGTTACAGTATGTGCAGGTGATACAATGTGAGCAGGATGTTACAGTATGTGCAGGTGATACAATGTGTGCAGGATGTTACAGTATGTGCAGGGTGATACAATGTGAGCAGGATGTTACAGTATGTGCAGGTGATACAATGTGTGCAGGATGTTACAGTGTGTGCAGGGTGATACAATGTGAGCAGGGTGTTACAGTATGTGCAGGTGATACAATGTGAGCAGGATGTTACAGTATGTGCAGGGTGATACAATGTGAGCAGGATGTTACAGTATGTGCAGGTGATACAATGTGTGCAGGATGTTACAGTGTGTGCAGGTGATACAATGTGAGCAGGGTTACAGTATGTGCAGGTGATACAATGTGAGCAGGATGTACAGTATGTGCAGGGTGATACAATGTGAGCAGGATGTTACAGTATGTGCAGGGTGATACAATGTGAGCAGGATGTTACAGTATGTGCAGGTGATACAATGTGAGCAGGATGTTACAGTATGTGCAGGTAATACAATGTGAGCAGGATGTTACAGTATGTGCAGGTGATACAATGTTGCAGGATGTTACAGTGTGTGCAGGTGATACAATGTGAGCAGGATGTTACAGTATGTGCAGGGTGATACAATGTGAGCAGGATGTTACAGTATGTGCAGGGTGATACAATGTGAGCAGGATGTTACAGTATGTGCAGGTGATACAATGTGAGCAGGATGTTACAGTATGTGCAGGTGATACAGTGTGAGCAGGATGTTACAGTATGTGCAGGTGATACAATGTGAGCAGGGTGTTACAGTATGTGCAGGGTGATACAATGTGAGCAGGATGTTACAGTATGTGCAGGGTGATACAGTGTGAGCAGTATGTTACAGTATGTGCAGGTGATACAATGTGAGCAGGGTGTTACAGTATGTGCAGGTTGATACAATGTGAGCAGGGTGTTACAGTATGTGCAGGTGATACAATGTGAGCAGGATGTTAGTGTGTGCAGGGTGATACAATGTGAGCAGGATGTTACAGTATGTGCAGGTGATACAATGTGAGCAGGGTGTTACAGTGTGTGCAGGTGATACAATGTGAGCAGGGTGTTACAGTATCACCTGCACATACTGTAACATCCTGCTCACATTGTATCACCCTGCTCATACTGTAACACCCTGCTCACATTGTATCACCCTGCTCATACTGTAACACCCTGCACACATTGTATCACCCTGCAAATACTGTAACATCCTGCTCACGTTGTATCACCCTGCACATACTGCAACATCCTGCTCACATTGTATCACCTGCACATACTGTAACACCCTGCTCACATTGTATCACCTGCACATACTGTAACATCCTGCTCACATTGTATCACCCTGCACACACTAACATCCTGCTCACATTGTATCACCTGCACATACTGTAACACCCTGCTCACATTGTATCAACCTGCACATACTGTAACACCCTGCTCACATTGTATCACCCTGCACATACTGTAACATCCTGCTCACATTGTATCACCCTGCACATACTGTAACATCCTGCTCACATTGTATCACCCTGCACATACTGTAACATCCTGCTCACATTGTATCACCCTGCACATACTGTAACACCCTGCTCACATTGTATCACCCTGCATACTGTAACATCCTGCTCACATTGTATCACCTGCACATACTGTAACATCCTGCTCACATTGTATCACCCTGCACACACTGTAACATCCTGCTCACAATGTATCACCCTGCACATACTGTAACATCCTGCTCACATTGTATCACCTGCACATACTGTAACATCCTGCTCACATTGTATCACCTGCACATACTGTAACATCCTGCTCACATTGTATCACCTGGACATACTGTAACATCCTGCTCACACTGTATCACTTGCACATACTGTAACATCCTGCTCACATTGTATCACCCTGCACATACTGTAACATCCTGCTCACATTGTATCACCTGCACATACTGTAACATCCTGCTCACATTGTATCACCTGCACATACTGTAAATCCTGCTCACATTGTATCACCTGCACATACTGTAACATCCTGCTCACACTGTATCACTTGCACATACTGTAACATCCTGCTCACATTGTATCACCCTGCACATACTGTAACATCCTGCTCACTTTGTATCACCTGCACATACTGTAACATCCTGCTCACATTGTATCACCTGCACATACTGTTCCTGCTCACATTGTATCACCTGCACATACTGTAACATCCTGCTCACATTGTATCACCTGCACATACTGTAACATCCTGCTCACATTGTATCACCTGCACATACTGTAACATCCTGCTCACATTGTATCACCCTGCACATACTGTAACATCCTGCTCACATTGTATCACCTGGACATACTGTAACATCCTGCTCACATTGTATCACCTGCACATACTGTAACACCCTGCTCACATTGTATCACCTGCACATACTGTAACATCCTGCTCACATTGTATCACCTGCACATACTGTAACATCCTGCTCACATTGTATCACCTGCACATACTGTAACACCCTGCTCACATTGTATCACGCTGCACATACTGTAACACCCTGCTCACATTGTATCACCTGGACATACTGTAACATCCTGCTCACACTGTATCACCTGCACATACTGTAACATCCTGCTCACATTGTATCACCTGGACATACTGTAACATCCTGCCAACATTGTATCACCTGCACATACTGTAACATCCTGCTCACATTGTATCACCTGCACATACTGTAACAGCCTGCTCACATTGTATCACCTGCTCATACTGTAACAGCCTGCTCACATTGTATCACCTGCACATACTGTAACATCCTGCTCACATTGTATCACCTGCACATACTGTAACATCCTGCTCACATTGTATCACCTGCACATACTGTAACATCCTGCTCACATTGTATCACCTGCACATACTGTAACATCCTGCTCACATTGTATCACCTGCACATACTGTAACATCCTGCTCACATTGTATCACCTGCACATACTGTAACATCCTGCTTCATGTATCACCTGCACATACTGTAACACCCTGCTCACATTGTATCACGCTGCACATACTGTAACACCCTGCTCACATTGTATCACCTGGACATACTGTAACATCCTGCTCACACTGTATCACCTGCACATACTGTAACATCCTGCTCACATTGTATCACCTGGACATACTGTAACATCCTGCCAACATTGTATCACCTGCACATACTGTAACATCCTGCTCACATTGTATCACCTGCACATACTGTAACACCCTGCTCACATTGTATCACCTGCACATACTGTAACATCCTGCTCACATTGTATCACCTGCACATACTGTAACATCCTGCTCACATTGTATCACCCTGCACATACTGTAACATCCTGCTCACATTGTATCACCCTGCACATACTGTAACATCCTGCTCACATTGTATCACCTGCACATACTGTAACATCCTGCTCACATTGTATCACCTGCACATACTGTAACATCCTGCTCACATTGTCACCTGCACATACTGTAACACCCTGCTCACATTGAATCACCTGCACATACTGACATCCTGCTCACATTGTATCACCTGCACATACTGTAACATCCTGCTCACATTGTATCACCTGCACATACTGTAACATCCTGCTCACATTGTATCACCTGCACATACTGTAATCCTGCTCACATTGTATCACCTGCACATACTGTAACATCCTGCTCACATTGTAACATCCTGCTCACATTGTATCACCTGCACATACTGTAACATCCTGCTCACATTGTATCACCTGCACATACTGTAACATCCTGCTCACATTGTATTACCTGCACATACTGTAACATCCTGCTCACATTGTATCACCTGCACATACTGTAACATCCTGCTCACATTGTATCAACCTGCACATACTGTAACATCCTGCTCACATTGTATCACCTGCACATACGTAACTCCTGCTCACATTGTATCACCTGCACACACGAACATCCTGCTCACATTGTATCACCTGCACATACTGTAACATCCTGCTCACGTTGTATTACCTGCAATACTGTAACATCCTGCTCACATTGTATCACCCTGCACATACTGTAACATCCTGCTCACATTGTATCACCTGCACATACTGTAACACCCTGCTCACATTGTATCACCCTGCACATACTGTAACATCCTGCTCACATTGTATCACCTGCACATACTGTAACATCCTGCTCACATTGTATCACCTGCACATACTGTAACACCCTGCTCACATTGTATCACCTGCACATACTGTAACATCCTGCTCACATTGTATTACCTGCACATACTGTAACATCCTGCTCACATTGTATCACCTGCACATACTGTAACATCCTGCTCACATTGTATTACCTGCACATACTGTAACTGTCATGGAACTGACGTAGCGCTCCCCACGTCAAACCCCAAGACTTTTATTTCCATGGCGAAAACCCCAAAAGACATAGACCGTTGCTTTGGGGAAGACCTTATGTTCATTTATATTGTGTGGTTTTAAATATGTTTACATCGTTTGGTTTAGTTTAATTTAGTTTAGTGAAAAATGACATAGCTTTGGTTTTAAAATACTATATTCTTGTAGGTAAATGTGTCTTTGTATAAAACAGTAAACAAGCTTTGCTGTTGTGTAAATTATGCGTCAGGGATTTTCCCCATTATCTAAGTACATGTTTAATTTAAGGGATCTCTGATAGAGTGTGTGTTTAATCTGATGTGCTGAACAATAGATGTACAAATGTTATGTGGACTGAAGGCTAAGAGAATGTGAAGAATGTTGATTGTAAATAACTGCCATACCTCATTGTATGGATAGGCTCCTAATTAGTATGGGTATGCAAATTATGACTGTTGTACTGGAGCATAAATAGTGGCGTTGTTCATTAAAGGATTCAGATCATCTGAGTGTTTGAAACATACAGCTTCGTCTGGTGTTGTCATTTCACGTCGGCTATATCTCACCACTACCCAGGAACGGGTCACCCTAACTCCGCAGCAGAACCTCGATTCGCCGCGCCGTTGCGCCACCTTGAATCGGTACCTCGGGATACCGCAACCACCCCGAATCGGGACCTCGACGCAGCGCCGTGCCTGCATCTTCAAGGAGACTCTACCGAACCGCGGTTCGCCACGCAGACCGTCTCCAGCCTTTCAATGGTCAGTAGATCCGCTGCCCGAGACGCGAGTGCCGTGCCACTCGGTAGTCGGGCGGATTTCCACCGTGGGTGCCCCATTACTCTCCAGATCTCCACCGCCACGTGGTCTTCTACCCAAGCCGCTCGAGACGCCGGGTGCCGTGCCACTCGGTAGTCGGGCTTGGCAACACCAAAGAGGGGGTCAGATAGAGCAGGACCGCAGGCGGATACTCCATTCCATCACAGTAACATCCTGCTCACACTGTATCACCTGCACATACTGTAACATCCTGCTCACATTGTATCACCTGCACATACTGTAACACCCTGCTCACATTGTATCACCTGCACATACTGTAACACCCTGCACATACTGTAACATCCTGCTCACATTGTATCACCTGCACATACTGTAACATCCTGCTCACATTGTATCACCTGCACATACTGTAACACCCTGCTCACATTGTATCACCTGCACATATTGTAACATCCTGCTCACATTGTATCGCCTGCACATACTGTAACATCCTGCTCACATTGTATCACCCGCACATACTGTAACATCCTGCTCACATTGTATCACCTGCACATACTGTAACATCCTGCTCACATTGTATCACCCTGCACATACTGTAACATCCTGCTCACATTGTATCACCTGCACACACTGTAACATCCTGCTCACATTGTATCACCCTGCACATACTGTAACACCCTGCACATACTGTAACATCCTGCTCACATTGCATCACCCTGCACATACTGTAACACCCTGCTCACATTGTATCACCTGCACATACTGTAACATCCTGCTCACATTGTATCACCTGAAAAATTCTAATATTCGTTATAATTACCATAAACCTTTTCCAAGTTTCTTCTTATATATCAAAACCAAAGTAAGAGCTGCGCTACGCCATGGCGGAGACCCCCAAAAAGAATCAATCACAAAACTGTATTGGTCTTTCTCAGAAGTCTAGCTTTCCTCGTTAAGCCAGATCTATTTATTAAAATACACAGAATTTATAGCCAATCAGTGTACAGATACATTACAACATCAAAGTTTAGCCACTCAGTTAAAGTACTACCATATATGGTTCACGAGACTTTTTTCCCATCTTCCCGCTTCTGCGCACATTTTCCTGCACTGAACATAACAGGAAATCGGCCACACAGCTCATATCCTATAGAAGGAGGAACGGTCTATTCAGTATTGACACTAACAAAATGGGAGGGGGGAATTTCACAGCCCATTTATAAGAACCGGCTTTTAAGACTAAATATTTATTATATTTACAGGAAATTAAAATCTAACCATTCTTTCCTTTGATCACATATCACCTGTGATCATCTAAAAGATAAACCAAACTTAGACAATTAAACCTGGGCTACAGTGTCCTTGCCTAAGACCTTTAGATCATTCTAGATGCTCAGATGGGAAGAAAAATTCTGGTATTTACTCCTAAAATACCTCCATACCTTTTATAATGTACAAAAGGGATTCCCCAAGGAGGCCCTTTATGAGCATAAAATACACTTATCTATCTAGATTCATTCTTCCAGCGAACCACTTGGAGCGTAGGCAAAAATACCTAATCTAGACCTTAAATAACTATTTTATTCCCATTTCCCAAAATATAATTCACCGAACAAGAAAAGTATAATAACTTGAAGGTAAAAGTTCATTTATCTAATAAATCAACATGAGTCAGATCTATATCTGTGGGTTTTCCCATGTTCAGCTTCACTCCACAAAACGCATATACACCTGCATTCATACACACATTCAAGAAATACATTCTCATTTTCACAAATTAAATCCTTTCTCACACTTATCTAGGGGATAAAATAAAAAAAATAATATTCCATAATCTAATACCATAGTCCACAGTGTGAGATCAGGGTGTGGTCTTTTTTTTCAACATCCCAGCTTGAGACGCATAATCATTGAATGTCATCAGAGCTCCCACCATAGGGACTCCTGAACAAGCTGTCTCTTTGCGCTGGTTGCTTATTACCTGTGACCTTTGACCTTGACACAAAATGTCCATGATTCGTTCCATATGCAGTCATTGTGACTGTCAGGTTTCTTGATGATGTGGATATGGTTTTAGCAACAATAAAGAAAATAAAGAAAAGAAAATATGGTATACCCCACTAATCATCTACATCCATTCATTCATTGTCACTCTCCAAATGCACGAAAACAATAAAAATGTTATTTACACAAGAAGAGACACAGATAATAAATTTCAAAATGTCCCCCGAAGAAGCCTGTCGGCCTCACGCAATAAAAAAATTATACTACTTCTGACTCATTGTTAGAGAAAAAATATATATATATATACGCAACTTTGGCTCAAAAGGGAAATAGCCGAAGTGCATATTCCACCCTTTTATTAAATATAATTGTTTGTTTTTTTAATTACTATCCTATTCAGTCTTGTTCGGTGTTGTGAAACAAACCTGGCATTTATAAAACACACCAATCCTCAAATGAAATAAAAAAAATAAAAACAGCATTAATTTTATCGAATTGAAACTTTCCATTTACCACTATATATATGTCATGAAACGTATTTATGCAAATGCATTAAATTATATGTTCCTAAAAACATTAATGAACTCTAATTTTAATTGGATGTGATCTTCAATAATCCTAAATGTGTCAGGAATTTTGAACAATATTGATTGTAACTAAACAACAAAAATAACAAAATATAAAATAATAAAAGACACAAATAATTATCACTTAGACGACATCAGAATATAAAAATACATTATCTTCTTTGTCTTCTGTCTTATTGGTTGAAAATAACAGTTTTGTAAAACTGACATGTCTTAAGTTGTATTTCCAAATCAATGATCTTCTTTAATCGCATGATTTATTGATGAGTTGTCGATAATTAGATTGTTTTATTGCCTGGTGTCTGATAATTCCTTATTATCCGGTTGATGTAACATTGCAATGTGAAATGATAATGTGTTTGAGTAAATTTCCTTCAATTCCAACATCTTTATCAATATTGGTATCACATAATCTTCCATCTAGCTTGATCAAAGTTGGCATGCATGGGTAATTTTCACCTAAAGTAAAAACTTGGGAAAAAAATGTATTATTAACCTGTCAAAAACTTTAAAATTCATATGGTTAAAATGGAGAAAAAATGCAACACATTTTTGGACACAAAGAAAAGGAGTGGTCATGAGTGAGACAACACGGAGGAGAGGAGGGGTCATGAGTGAGACAAAATGGAGGAGACTAGGAAAAGAATGTGAACTTCAATTCAAATAAAAAAAAACACAACAAAAATATCATGAACTGGGAAAGAAAGTATAGAAGGGCATGTTTAAAACTTGACGCGTTAATTAGCACAAAGTTTTCAGAGGAAACTCAGAGAAAAAAGATTCTAATAAACATCAATAATCTTTATTAAGGATATTGGTTAAAAACAAACATTCAAACGTGAGGTGTTTGTGCAGCTATTTTACAACCTGTTTTATTCCCTCCAAGAATATGCAATAGAGGCCCAGTTATACGCTATTGCACTTCACACCAAAAGACAAAAACATCAGACAGCAAAAAAAATAATACTAGACATCTGGCTACCACTGCAGAAAAAGAAAACAAATCAAAAACAATACTCAGATACCAAACTACAACCTTCCATCTCCCTTAGTCAACTAAAATAAAACCAAAAAAACCACCTTCTCTCATTTGAAATCTGCCTAAATTCCTTTGTACAGCGCTACTAAACCTGTAGGCGCTTTCCTTTAAACTTTCACTCAAATCCTTCAGCTTTATATCACTTCATCCTCTTAGATTCCAAACAACTAAACATGAACCTACATATATATTCCATTATACAAGTTACAAAACTGTAAATGATCTCAGTCAGCCATTTTGGCAAAACATATAACCTATATTAAGGTGCGGTCAATCCCTTAGTGCTGGACTCAAACAAAGACCAGAGGAAAATAACCGACCACGCCTCTCTTGGGAAAATGTACACTTTGAGTCCATTGCCTTGATACACTACTTTTTTATATATATATCATACATCAATTTATAATCCATTTACAGTAAATCCAGCTCCCATAATTACTTTCTTCTGTTCCACTACTGTACGCACGCAGAAGCACTCAAACCGCGCCCAATTCCACAACAGTTACAGTTAGTTTTATAAAGCACTAACAGCTCCAGAATTCAACTGCTACTACAGTCATTCAAGGCATTAGACACATGTCATTTGTATATACTGTTCAATTATCCCAAATAGATACTCACAGAACAACAAAAATAACTACATATTCCATTATCCAACTTGCACTGCTAAAAGACTACTAGCATTCAAAGAAAAAAAATCCTTATACAAACACATAATAACATTATACATTACAAATAAAGAGTTTCTTTTAATTAAATAAAAAAAGAACAAAGAGAGAAAAAATGAATGTATGAGAAAGAGAAAAAAGTTAGCAGGCGCTTTTGAAAGTCACTGTAAAAGTAAAGCCCTATTGTCTCCATTTCCTGTGCCTTTTTTTTTTTTTTTTTTTTTACACGAGGCAAGGCAGTGATGACACAGAAACAAAGAAACCTGGTTTACGAAAAGCAGTCCCTATACATAAATTACAATAAAAAAAACATAATATCAAAACTACGAAATACAAAACAAAGATAAACACATACATTAATAGTTAGTAAAGACAAACATTTAAATAAACAGACGCAATCAATGGCCAGAAACAAAATAAAAAATAAAACAAAAACAAACATGCAATCTGAAAGAAAAAACAGTTAGCAAATCCTTTAGAATCAGCGCGCAAACACATGCAGCAAAAAATAAAGAAAAAAATGGCTGCAGCGCGCAAGAAAATAAAAATAAAAAATTAAGAGGAAAAAAAACTGTCTCTCAATGGGAGATTAAATCAGTTGATATACAAGAAGAAAATCTAATCAGTTAAAATAAAATTCTCACAATTACAAGATATGGACGACTCAGAAACACCAGAATTGAAGTACAAGATAGACACAGAACGGAGACAAAACAACTAGAAACATCTCGTTTCTTTTTTTATGAGTTCAATTTCCAGCAAATACAAATACTCAACACACCGGGCGAGTTCAAACACACGTGAGGTCCTCAAACGATTTTCCTTTACTACAATACATAAAATGACAAAAACAAATCAAGACAAAGAATCCAACCTTGCACCAAAAGAAAAATAAATAAATAAATAAATAAATTAAAAAAAAAATCAACAAGCTCTGAACCATAGCTTTAACTTCAAGGAAACAAAGCCTGCAGGCAAGTTCGCAAAATCTGAACAAGCAAATGTAAAAATACATTCAAATGTAAAGATACACTTAAATATAAAAATACATCTGAATGGCAAATCCCACTTCAGACAACAACTGAAAAATTCTATTATTCATTATAATTACCATAAACCTTTTCCAAGTTTCTTCTTATATATCAAAACCAAAAGAGCTGCGCTGCGCTACGCCATGGCGGAGACCCCAAAAAGAATCAATCACAAAACTGTATTGGTCTTTCTCAGAAGTCTAGCTTTCCTCGTTAAGCCAGATCTATTTATTAAAATACACAGAATTTATAGCCAATCAGTGTACAGATACATTACAACATCAAAGTTTAGCCACTCAGTTAACTTACTACCATATATGGGTCACGAGACCCTTTTCCCATCTTAGAACATAGAAACATAGAAATAGAAAAATGTCGGCAGATAATGAAATTTCCGGCCCATCTAGTCGCCCCAATTACATGGATATTACTGGATTTATCTTTTGTTTAGGATAGCCTTATGCCTATCCCATGCCTGCTTAAATTCAAATCACTGTTTTGGGCCTCTATCACTTCTACTGGAAGACTGTTCCATGTATCCACCACCTCTCAGTAAATAATGCTTCCTTGATGTTATTTTAAACCTTTGCCCCTCTAATCTAAGACTATGTCCTCTTGTTTTGCTACTTTGTTTCCTTTTAAATATACTCCCTTCCTCTACCTTGTGGATTCCCTTTACGTATTTAAATGTTTCTATCATATCTCCTCTGTCTCGTCTTTTTTCCAAGCACATTTCCTGCACTGAACATAACAGGAAATCGGCCACAGCTCATATCCTATAGAAGGACAAATGTCTATACAGTATTGAGCACTAACAAAAATGGAGGGGGGGGAATTTCACAGCCCATTTATAAGAACCGGCTTTTTAAGACTAAATATTTATTTATTTACAGGAAATTAAAATCTAACATCACTCTGCACATACTGTAACACCTTGCTCACATTGTATCACTGCAACATCTGTAACATCCTGCTCACATTGTATCACTGCACATACTGTAACATCCTGCTCACATTGTATCACTGCACAATACTGTAACATCCTGCTCACATTGTATCAACCTGCACATACTGTAACACCCTGCTCACATTGTATCACCTGCACATACTGTAACATCCTGCTCACATTGTATCACCTGCACATACTGTAACACCCTGCTCACATTGTATACCTTGCACATACTGTAACATCCTGCTCACATTGTATCACCTGCACATACTGTAACATCCTGCTCACATTGTATCACTCTGCACATACTGTAACACCCTGCTCACATTGTATCACCTGCACATACTGTAACATCCTGCTCACATTGTATCACCTGCACATACTGTAACATCCTGCTCACATTGTATCACCTGCACATACTGTAACACCCTGCTCACATTGTATCACCTGCAATACTGTAACATCCTGCTCACATTGTATCACCTGCACATACTGTAACATCCTGCTCACATTGTATCACCTGCACATACTGTAACACCCCGCTCACACATTGTATCACCTGCACATACTGTAACATCCTGCTCACATTGTATCACCTGCACATACTGTAACACCCGCTCACATT
>RXON01001381.1:0-18239 GCA_009667805.1 Leptobrachium leishanense | reverse complement strand
CATGTCTGCGTCTGTTAGTGTCTCCATTTCTGCATTTGTTAGTGTCGTTCTGCATTTCTGTGTCTGTTAATGTCTTTCTGCATATCTGCGTCTGTTAGTGTCTCTGCATGTCTGCGTCTGTTAGTGTCTCCATTTCTGCATTTGTTAGTGTCGTTCTGCATTTCTGTGTCTGTTAATGTCTTTCTACATGTCTGCGTCTGTTAATGTCTGTCTGCTTTTCTGTGTCTGTTAGTGCCTGTCTGCATGTCTGTGTCTGTTAGTGCCTGTCTGCATGTCTGCGTCTGTTAGTGCCTGTCTGCATGTCTGCGTCTGTTAGTGCCTGTCTGCATGTCTGCGTCTGTTAGTGTCTCTGCATGTCTGCGTTTGTTAGTGTCGTTCTGCATTTCTGCGTCTGTTAATGTCTTTATGCGGCTGTTAGTGTCTGCATGTCTGCGTCTGTTAGTGCCTGTCTGCATGTCTGCGTCTGTTAGTGTCTCTGCATTTCTGCGTCTGTTAATGTTTGTCTGCGTCTGTTAGTATCGGCATGTCTGCGTCTGTTAGTATCGGCATGTCTGCGTCTGTTAGTATCGGCATGTCTGCGTCTGTTAGTATCGGCATGTCTGCGTCTGTTAGTATCGGCATGTCTGCGTCTGTTAGTATCGGCATGTCTGCGTCTGTTAGTATCGGCATGTCTGCGTCTGTTAGTATCGGCATGTCTGCGTCTGTTAGTGTCTCCATTTCTGCATTTGTTAGTGTCGTTCTGCATTTCTGCGTCTGTTAATGTCTTTCTGCATGTCTGCGTCTGTTAATGTCTGTCTGCATGTCTGCGTCTGTTAGTGCCTGTCTGCATGTCTGCGTCTGTTAGTGCCTGTCTGCGTCTGTTTGTGCCTGTCTGCATGTCTGCGTCTGTTAGTGCCTGTCTGCATGTCTGCGTCTGTTAGTGCCTGTCTGCATGTCTGCGTCTGTTAGTGCCTGTCTGCATATCTGCGTCTGTTTATGTATGTCTGCGTATGTTAATGTCTGTCTGCGTCTGTTAATGTCTGTCTGCATGTCTGCGTCTGTTAATATCTGTCTGCATGTCTGCGTCTGTTAATATCTGCATGTCTGCGTCTGTTAATGCCTGTCTGCATGTCTGCGTCTGTTAGTGTCTGTCTGCATGTCTGCGTCTGTTAGTGTCTGTCTGCATGTCTGCGTCTGTTAGTGTCTGTCTGCATGTCTGCGTCTGTTAGTTCCTGTCTGCATGTCTGTGTCTGTTA
The DNA here is from genome assembly GCA_009667805.1 of Leptobrachium leishanense. NCBI lineage: Eukaryota > Metazoa > Chordata > Amphibia > Anura > Megophryidae > Leptobrachium > Leptobrachium leishanense. Next base: position 17,004 of record RXON01001381.1, on the reverse strand, counting down.
GTGCATGTCTGCATCTGTTAATGTCTGTATGCGTCTGTTAATGTCTGTATGCATCTGTTAATGTCTGTATGCGTCTGTTAATGTCTGTCTGCGTCTGTTAGTGTCTGTCTGCATGTCTGCGTCTGTTAGTGTCTGTCTGCATGTCTGCGTCTGTTAGTGTCTGTCTGCATGTCTGCGTCTGTTAATGCCTGTCTGCATGTCTGCGTCTGTTAATGCCTGTCTGCATGTCTGCGTCTGTTAGTTCCTGTCTGCATGTCTGTGTCTGTTAATATCTGTCTGCATGTCTGTGTCTGTTAGTGCCTGTCTGCGTCTGTTAGTGTCTGTCTGCATGTCTGCGTCTGTTAGTTCCTGTCTGCATGTCTGTGTCTGTTAATATCTGTCTGCATGTCTGTGTCTGTTAGTGCCTGTCTGCGTCTGTTAGTGTCTGTCTGCATGTCTGCGTCTGTTAGTTCCTGTCTGCATGTCTGTGTATATTAATATCTGTCTGCATGTTTGTGTCTGTTAGTGCCTGTCTGCGTCTGTTAATGCCTGTCTGCATGTCTGTGTCTGTTAGTTCCTGCCTGCATGTCTGCGTCTGTTAGTTCCTGTCTGCATGTCTGTCTGTTAATCTGTCTGCATGTCTGTGTCTGTTAGTGCCTGTCTGCGTCTGTTAATGCCTGTCTGCATGTCTGCGTCTGTTAGTTCCGGTCTGCATGTCTGTGTCTGTTAATATCTGTCTGCATGTCTGTGTCTGTTAGTGTCTGTCTGCGTCTGTTAGTGTCTGTCTGCATGTCTACGTCTGTTAGTGTCTGCATGTCTGCGTCTGTTAGTGTCTGCATGTCTGCGTCTGTTAATGCCTATCTGCATGTCTATGTCTGTTAGTGCCTGTCTGCGTCTGTTAGTGTCTGTCTGCATGTCTGCGTCTGTTAGTGTCTGTCTGCATGTCTGCGTCTGTTAGTGTCTGTCTGCATGTCTGCGTCTGTTAGTGTCTGTCTGCGTCTGTTAGTGTCTGTCTGCGTCTGTTAATGCCTGTCTGCATGTCTGCGTCTGTTAGTTCCTGTCTGCATGTCTGTGTCTGTTAATATCTGTCTGCATGTCTGCGTCTGTTAGTGTCTGCATGTCTGCGTCTGTTAATGCCTGTCTGCATGTCTGTGTCTGTTAGTGCCTGTCTGCGTCTGTTAGTGTCTGTCTGCGTCTGTTAGTGTCTGCGTCTGTTAGTGTCTCTGCATGTCTGCGTCTGTTAGTGTCTCTGCATGTCTGCGTCTGTTAGTGTCTCTGCATGTCTGCGTCTGTTAGTGTCTCTGCATGTCTGCGTCTGTTAGTGTCTCTGCATGTCTGCGTCTGTTAGTGTCTGTCTGCGCGTCTGTTAGTGTCTGTGCGTCTGTTAGTGTCTGTCTGCGTCTGTTAGTGTCTGTCTGCGTCTGTTAGTTCCTGTCTGCGTGTCTGTTAATATCTGTCTCATGTCTGCGTCTGTTAGTGTCTGCATGTCTGCGTCTGTTAATGCCTGTCTGCATGTCTGTGTCTGTTAGTGCCTGTCTGCGTCTGTTAGTGCCTGTCTGCGTCTGTTAGTGTCTGTCTGCGTCTGTTAGTGTCTGCGTCTGTTAGTGTCTGTCTGCATGTCTGCGTCTGTTAGTGTCTATCTGCATGTCTGCGTCTGTTAGTGTCTGTCTGCATGTCTGCGTCTGTTAGTGTCTGTCTGCATGTCTGCGTCTGTTAGTGTCTGTCTGCGTCTGTTAGTGTCTGTCTGCGTCTGTTAGTGTCTGTCTGCGTCTGTTAGTGTCTGTCTGCGTCTGTTAATGCCTGTCTGCATGTCTGCGTCTGTTAGTTCCTGTCTGCATGTCTGTGTCTGTTAATATCTGTCTGCATGTCTGCGTCTGTTAGTGTCTGCATGTCTGCGTCTGTTAATGCCTGTCTGCATGTCTGTGTCTGTTAGTGCCTGTCTGCGTCTGTTAGTGTCTGTCTGCGTCTGTTAGTGTCTGCGTCTGTTAGTGTCTGTCTGCATGTCTGCGTCTGTTAGTGTCTATCTGCATGTCTGCGTCTGTTAGTGTCTGTCTGCATGTCTGCGTCTGTTAGTGTCTATCTGCATGTCTGCGTCTGTTAGTGTCTGTCTGCATGTCTGCGTCTGTTAGTGTCTGTCTGCGTCTGTTAGTGTCTGTCTGCGTCTGTTAGTGTCTGTCTGCGTCTGTTAGTGTCTGTCTGCGTCTGTTAGTTCCTGTCTGCATGTCTGTGTCTGTTAATATCTGTCTGCATGTCTGCGTCTGTTAGTGTCTGCATGTCTGCGTCTGTTAATGCCTGTCTGCATGTCTGTGTCTGTTAGTGCCTGTCTGCGTCTGTTAGTGTCTGTCTGCGTCTGTTAGTGTCTGCGTCTGTTAGTGTCTGTCTGCATGTCTGCGTCTGTTAGTGTCTATCTGCATGTCTGCGTCTGTTAGTGTCTGTCTGCATGTCTGCGTCTGTTAGTGTCTGTCTGCGTCTGTTAGTGTCTGTCTGCGTCTGTTAGTGTCTGTCTGCGTCTGTTAGTGTCTGTCTGCGTCTGTTAGTGTCTGTCTGCGTCTGTTAGTGTCTGTCTGCGTCTGTTAATGCCTCTGCATGTCTGCGTCTGTTAGTTCCTGTCTGCATGTCTGTGTCTGTTAGTGTCTGCATGTCTGCGTCTGTTAATGCCTGTCTGCATGTCTGTGTCTGTTAGTGCCTGTCTGCGTCTGTTAGTGTCTGTCTGCGTCTGTTAGTGTCTGCGTCTGTTAGTGTCTGTCTGCATGTCTGCGTCTGTTAGTGTCTGTCTGCGTCTGTTAGTGTCTGTCTGCGTCTGTTAGTGTCTGTCTGCGTCTGTTAGTGTCTGTCTGCGTCTGTTAATGCCTCTGCATGTCTGCGTCTGTTAGTTCCTGTCTGCATGTCTGTGTCTGTTAGTGTCTGCATGTCTGCGTCTGTTAATGCCTGTCTGCATGTCTGTGTCTGTTAGTGCCTGTCTGCGTCTGTTAGTGCCTGTCTGCGTCTGTTAGTGTCTGCGTCTGTTAGTGTCTGCGTCTGTTAGTGTCTGTCTGCGTCTGTTAGTGTCTGTCTGCGTCTGTTAGTGTCTGTCTGCGTCTGTTAGTGTCTGTCTGCGTCTGTTAGTGTCTGTCTGCGTCTGTTAGTGTCTGCATGTCTGCGTCTGTTAGTGTCTGCATGTCTGCGTCTGTTAGTGTCTGCATGTCTGCGTCTGTTAGTGTCTGCATGTCTGCGTCTGTTAGTGTATGTCTGCATGTCTGCGTCTGTTAATGTCTGTCTGCTTGTCTGCATCTGTTAGTGTCTGTCTGCATGTCTGCGTCTGTTAGTCTGTCTGTATGTCTGCATCTGTTAGTGTCTGTCTGCATGTCTGCATCTGTTAGTGTCTGTCTGCATGTCTGCATCTGTTAGTGTCTGTCTGCATGTCTGCGTCTGTTAGTGTCTGTCTGCATGTCTGCGTCTGTTAATGCCTGTCTGCATGTCTGCGTCTGTTAATGCCTGTCTGCATGTCTGTGTCTGTTAGTGCCTGTCTGCGTCTGTTAGTGCCTGTCTGCGTCTGTTAGTGTCTGTCTGCATGTCTGCGTCTGTTAGTGTCTGTCTGCGTCTGTTAGTGTCTGCATGTCTGCGTCTGTTAGTGTCTGCATGTCTGCGTATGTTAGTGTCTGCATGTCTGCGTCTGTTAGTGTCTGCATGTCTGCGTCTGTTAGTGTATGTCTGCATGTCTGCGTCTGTTAGTGTATGTCTGCATATCTGCGTCTGTTAATGCCTGTCTGCATGTCTGCGTCTGTTTAGATCTGTCTGCATGTCTGTGTCTGTTAGTGCCTGTCTGCGTCTGTTAGTTCCTGTCTGCATGTCTGCGTCTGTTAGTGTATGTCTGCATATCTGCGTCTGTTAATGCCTGTCTGCATATCTGCGTCTGTTAATGCCTGTCTGCATGTCTGCGTCTGTTTAGATCTGTCTGCATGTCTGTGTCTGTTAGTGCCTGTCTGCGTCTGTTAGTTCCTGTCTGCATGTCTGCGTCTGTTAGTTCCTGTCTGCATGTCTGTGTCTGTTAATGTCTTTCTGAATGTCTGCGGCTGTTAATGTCTGTTAATATCTGTCTGCATGCCTGCGTCTGTTAGTGCCTGTCTGCGTCTGTTAGTGCCTGTCTGCATGTCAGCGTCTGTCTGCATGTCTGCATCTGTTAGTGTCTGTCTGCATGTCTGCGTCGGTTATTGCATGTCTGCGTCTGTTAATGTCTGTCTGCATGTCTGCATCTGTTAGTGTCTGTCTGCATGTCTGCATCTGTTAGTGTCTGCATGTCTGCGTCTGTTAGTGTCTGTCTGCATGTCTGCGTCTGTTAGTGTCTGTCTGCATGTCTGCGTCTGTTATTGCATGTCTGCGTCTGTTAATGTCTGTCTGCATTTCTGCGTCTGTTAATGTCTGTCTGCATTTCTGCGTCTGTTAATGTCTGTCTGCATTTCTGCGTCTGTTATTGCCTGTCTGCGTCTGTTAATGTATGTCTGCATGTCTGCGTCTGTTAGTGTATGTCTGCATGTCTGCGTCTGTTAATGCCTGTCTGCATGTCTGCGTCTGTTAGTGTATGTCTGCATGTCTGCGTCTGTTAGTTCCTGTCTGCATGTCTGTGTCTGTTAATGTCTTTCTGAATGTCTGCGGCTGTTAATGTCTGTTAATATCTGTCTGCATGCCTGCGTCTGTTAGTGCCTGTCTGCGTCTGTTAGTGCCTGTCTGCATGTCAGCGTCTGTCTGCATGTCTGCATCTGTTAGTGTCTGTCTGCATGTCTGCGTCTGTTAGTGTCTGTCTGCATGTCTGCGTCTGTTATTGCATGTCTGCGTCTGTTAATGTCTGTCTGCATTTCTGCGTCTGTTAATGTCTGTATGCATTTCTGCGTCTGATATTGCCTGTCTGCGTCTTTTAATGTATGTCTGCGTCTGTTAATGTATGTCTGCGTCTGTTAATGTATGTCTGCGTCTGTTAATGTATGTCTGCGTCTGTTATTGCATGTCTGCGTCTGTTAATGTCTGTCTGCATGTCTGCATCAGTTATTGCATGTCTGCGTCTGTTAATGTCTGTCTGCATGTCTGCATCAGTTATTGCATGTCTGCGTCTGTTAATGTATGTCTGCGTCTGTTAATGTATGTCTGCGTCTGTTATTGCATGTCTGCGTCTGTTAATGTCTGTCTGCATGTCTGCGTCAGTTATTGCATGTCTGCGTCTGTTAATGTATGTCTGCATGTCTGCGTCTGTTAATGTCTGCATGTCTGCGTCTGTTAGTGTCTGTCTGCATGTCTGCGTCTGTTAGTGTCTGTCTGCATGTCTGCATGTCTGCATGTCTGCGTCTGTGTCTGTCTGCATGTCTGCGTCTGTTATTGCATGTCTGCGTCTGTTAATGTCTGTCTGCATGTCTGCATCAGTTATTGCATGTCTGCGTCTGTTAATGTATGTCTGCGTCTGTTATTGCATGTCTGCGTCTGTTAATGTCTGTCTGCATGTCTGCGTCAGTTATTGCATGTCTGCGTCTGTTAATGTCTGTCTGCATGTCTGCGTCTGTTAATGTCTGCATGTCTGCGTCTGTTAGTGTCTGTCTGCATGTCTGCGTCTGTTAGTGTCTGTCTGCATGTCTGCGTCTGTTAGTGTCTGTCTGCATGTCTGCATGTCTGCGTCTGTGTCTGTCTGCATGTCTGCGTCTGTTATTGCATGTCTGCGTCTGTTAATGTCTGTCTGCATTTCTGCGTCTGTTATTGCCTGTCTGCGTCTGTTAATGTATGTCTGCGTCTGTTAATGTGTGTCTGCTTCTGTTATTGCATGTCTGCGTCTGTTAATGTCTGTCTGCATTTCTGCGTCTGTTATTGCCTGTCTGCGTCTGTTAATGTATGTCTGCGTCTGTTAATGTGTGTCTGCTTCTGTTATTGCATGTCTGCATCTGTTAATGTCTGTCTACGGCTGTTAGTGTCTGCATGTCTGCGTCTGCATTGCCTGTCTGCATTTCTGTGTCTGGTAATGTCTGTCTGCATTTCTGCGTCTGTTAGTGTCTGTCTGCGGCTGTTAGTGTGTGCATTTCTGCGTCTGTTAGTGTCTGTCTGCGTTTGTTAGTTCATCTCGTGTAGTGTATCAGCCCGAAAGCAAACACCAGCTGAAAAGGTCAGCCGAAAATTGATGATCCCAGCTGACACTGAGCTAGCACTCTTTCAATGCTGTTTAGCTGGAGATTATTGTAATTGGAAAGAGGCAAGAGCTGCTAAACATATTTATTTCTGCACACAAAGGGTTAACTGCATGTTCCACTCTATCAGAGCAAGCAGTAACCTCTGGCCTCTCAGTGACAAGGAACAAGTGATTTATCACTGACCTCCTGCCAGCGGTGTCTGCCTGCTCGGAGGACAAGAGGGGGGGGGGGTTAATGTGTTGCTGTGTCACATCACAGCCAGGCTGTCTTCAAAGACATTCTTATTATCACATTTATATAGCACCAACAGTTTCCGCAGCGCTTTACAATAACCAAAGGGAACAAGATACAGATAAATGGACATAGAATGGAAACAAGAGGTGTAGAGGGCCCTGTTCATAGGAGCTTACCTCCATGCCTCCAAAAAGTTAATGGAACGTATACACATTAATTTTGCAATGGTTTGTCTTTTCCTTTGCATCTTAAAGGCCCTTTTATAATGCTTTGTTTTTCTGCACAAAAAAATAACAGATTACTAAGAGAGAAACATATAAACACACAAAAATATCTGTATATCTCTGTTAGTGTCTGCCTGTATATCTGTTAGTGTCTGTGTCTGTTAGTGTCTGTATATCTGTTAGTGTGTGTCTGTTAGTGTCTGCCTGTATATCTCTGTTAGTGTGTGTCTGTTAGTGTCTGCCTGTATATCTGTTAGTGTGTGTCTGTTAGTGTCTGCCTGTGTGTCTGTTAGTGTCTGCCTGTATATCTGTTAGTGTCTGCCTGTATATCTGTTAGTGTCTGCCTGTATATCTGTTAGTGTCTGCCTGTATATCTGTTAGTGTCTGCCTGTATATCTGTTAGTGTCTGCCTGTATATCTGTTAGTGTCGGTCTGTATATCTGTTAGTGTCTGCCTGTATATCTGTTCGTGTCTGCCTGTATATCTCTGATAGTTTGTGTCTGTTAGTGTCTGCCTGTATATCTCTGTTAGTGTGTGTCTGTTAGTGTCTGCCTGTATATCTGTTAGTGTGTGTCTGTTATTGTCTGCCTGTATATCTCTGTTAGTGTGTGTCCGTTAGTGTCTGCCTGTATATCTGTTAGTGTCTGCCTGTATATCTGTTCGTGTCTGCCTGTATATCTGTTCGTGTCTGCCTGTATATCTCTGTTAGTGTCTGTGTCTGTTAGTGTCTGCCTGTATATCTCTGTTAGTGTGTGTCTGTTAGTGTCTGCCTGTATATCTGTTAGTGTGTGTCTGTTAGTGTCTGCCTGTATATCTGTTAGTGTCTGCCTGTATATCTGTTAGTGTCTGCCTGTATATCTGTTAGTGTCTGCCTGTATATCTGTTAGTGTCTGTGTCTGTTAGTGTCTGCCTGTATATCTCTGTTAGTGTCTGTTAGTGTCTGCCTGTATATCTGTTCGTGTCTGCCTGTATATCTGTTCGTGTCTGCCTGTATATCTCTGTTAGTGTCTGTGTCTGTTAGTGTCTGCCTGTATATCTCTGTTAGTGTGTGTCTGTTAGTGTCTGCCTGTATATCTCTGTTAGTGTGTGTCTGTTAGTGTCTGCCTGTATATCTCTGTTAGTGTGTGTCCGTTAGTGTCTGCCTGTATATCTGTTAGTGTCTGCCTGTATATCTGTTCGTGTCTGCCTGTATATCTCTGTTAGTGTCTGTGTCTGTTAGTGTCTGCCTGTATATCTCTGTTAGTGTCTGTGTCTGTTAGTGTCTGCCTGTATATCTGTTAGTGTCTGTGTCTGTTAGTGTCTCTGTATATCTGTTAGTGTGTGTCTGTTAGTGTCTGCCTGTATATCTCTGTTAGTGTGTGTCTGTGTCTGTTAGTGTCTGCCTGTATATCTCTGTTAGTGTCTGTGTCTTAGTGTCTGCCTGTATATCTGTTCGTGTCTGCCTGTATATCTGTTCGTGTCTGCCTGTATATCTGTTCGTGTCTGCCTGTATATCTCTGTTAGTGTCTGTGTCTGTTAGTGTCTGCCTGTATCTCTGTTAGTGTGTGTCTGTTAGTGTCTGCCTGTATATCTCTGTTAGTGTCTGCCTGTATATCTCTGTTAGTGTCTGCCTGTATATCTCTGTTAGTGTCTGCCTGTATATCTCTGTTAGTGTCTGCCTGTATATCTCTGTTAGTGTCTGCCTGTATATCTCTGTTAGTGTGTTTGTGTCTGTTAGTGTCTGCCTGTATATCTGTTAGTGTCTGTGTCTGTTAGTGTCTGCCTGTATATCTGTTAGTGTGTGTCTGTGTCTGTTAGTGTCTGCCTGTATATCTGTTAGTGTCTGTGTCTGTTAGTGTCTGCCTGTATATCTCTGTTAGTGTCTGTTAGTGTCTGTCTGTATATCTCTGTTAGTGTCTGTCTGTATATCTCTGTTAGTGTGTGTCTGTGTCTGTTAGTGTCTGCCTGTATATCTGTTAGTGTGTGTATGTGTCTGTTAGTGTCTGCCTGTATATCTCTGTTAGTGTGTTTGTGTCTGTTAGTGTCTGCCTGTGTATCTCCGTTAGTGTCTGTGTCTGTTAGTGTCTGTCTGTATATCTGTTAGTGTGTGTCTGTGTCTGTTAGTGTCTGCCTGTATATCTCTGTTAGTGTGTGTCTGTGTCTGTTAGTGTCTGCCTGTGTATCTCTCTTAGTGTCTGTGTCTGTTAGGGTCTGCCTGTATATCTCTGTTCGTGTCTGTGTCTGTTAGTGTGTGTCTGTGTCTGTTAGTGTCTGCCTGTATATCTCTCTTAGTGTCTGTGTCTGTTAGGGTCTGCCTGTGTATCTCTGTTAGGGTCTGTGTCTGTTAGTGTCTGCCTGTATATCTCTGTTAGTGTCTGCCTGTATATCTCTGTTAGTGTGTGTCTGTGTCTGTTAGTGTCTGCCTGTGTATCTCTCTTAGTGTCTGTGTCTGTTAGGGTCTGCCTGTATATCTCTGTTCGTGTCTGTGTCTGTTAGTGTGTGTCTGTGTCTGTTAGTGTGTGTCTGTGTCTGTTAGTGTCTGCCTGTATATCTCTCTTAGTGTCTGTGTCTGTTAGTGTCTGCCTGTGTATCTCTGTTAGTGTCTGTGTCTGTTAGTGTCTGCCTGTATATCTGTTAGTGTCTGTGTCTGTTAGTGTCTGCCTGTGTATCTCTCTTAGTGTCTGTGTCTGTTAGGGTCTGCCTGTATATCTCTGTTCGTGTCTGTGTCTGTGTCTGTTAGTGTCTGCCTGTATATCTCTGTTCGTGTCTGTGTCTGTTCGTGTCTGTGCTTCTCTGTCCAGTGACCCATTGAGAAGCCGACATGTTGTGCTGTTTCTACTTCAGGGTTTATAATTTTTCACATTTGTTACTTTGTTGATTTTTGTACTTTTTGTTTTGTCTCCCCGTGAGATTTGCGTTGAAACGGCGAGGGGGCGGGGCTTATTTGTAGAATGGTCATGTAAGGGAACCAGAAACCTCATGTTTTTGTGTAGGCTTTATACAGGGTTGAGCAGTTCTTTTTTTGTATACAGACAGATGGGGGTTTGTGTTCACTCAGAGTTTTTCACCTGGAAGGAGTTTTTGCAGAAAGAAGATGCTTTGCACACGGCGTTGTTTTGCGTCGAACAAGACTTCTCTAAATAACGTGTCTTTTATTTCTTTAAATTGATCGTCGCCGACACGTGACCGATATTACCGCAGGGTGACTTACTGAACAAAAGCTCTCAGGATTGATTTGAATGCACCCACGAAGGTGCAGGTTTCCCATACCAGGGTGGCATAGGAGTGAATAATGTGTATCCGCCAAGCAGCAGGTTGCTAACACAGCACCAATAACAAGTGCTTTCAAAAGGCAGACTTAATGGGGGAAATGCAGAGAAGCGGTTTATAATCCCCCTGAATCATATGTGAGTGTAATACTCGATGTGATAAAGGTGTGAATTATTATTATGCACCTCTATACCATTTCCCCTAATAGTAAATTAGAGGTGAAGTTATAATGTATATGTAATATCCCGCCAGGCCAGCGGCTAAGTACACACTGAATACACTGCAATGATTAACTCTTTATATAAACACCACCTCCTATAAGCCTGGCTGGACTAATAATACGGCTATTACTTAACCATTGAGCTTCTAATCAACGTGTGAGCGTCTTTTAACTATTTGGGTTGATGGTTGTGTTCATTCAGACACATTTTAGGAATTTCAATCTTCACCAACATGTTAATTCTTTAAATCTGAGTTACCCCCATTATGAGGTGAAGTAGCGATGATGGTGATTGTGTGTGTCTATGCATTATGGGTGTGATTGTGTGTGTGTGTGTGTATATGCATTATGGGTGTGATTGTGTGTGATTGTGTGTGTCTATGCATTATGGGTATGATAGTGTGGGTATGATTGTGTGTGTGTGTGTGTGCGCATTATGGGTGTGATTGTGTGTGTCTATGCATTATGGGTGTGATTGCGTGTGTGTCTATGCATTATGGGTGTGATTGTGTATGTGTCTATAAATTATGGGTGTGATTTTGTGTGTGTGTGGCAGACCGCCTCTGTCAAGCGCTAGCTTTCTCCAAGCTGGACCCTGAAATCCAGCTTTAGCAGCCCCCAAACCTTCTCTCTGCAAAGCACCAGGCAGGACCAGAGTTTTAGAGCAGGAAAACAAAGACTGACTCTTTATATGAAATACACAGCTAAAACACAGTTGAGAGACAACCCCCACCCCTTTCCAGAATACATTACAGATTAGATCAGATAACTACAGTACAGAACAGTGAAAGAGACATCCAACACATGCAAACTTATCTTGAACAGCCTGGTAGATCCTAGCAGGAGGAGGGGGGTGGTTGAGGGAAGCAGGGAAACAAAAGAATGCTCTTACAGCAAGTGTACATTATACAGAGGACAGCTAATACAGAGATTGTCGGGTATATTACACAAAGGAGGAATTTTAAAATGGATGCCTGTAGCCATTTTGTTTTTAAAGACAGTTTTTTTTCTTTAAAATTTTCTCTAGGTTTAGAAATGAACGAGATTTTTTTTACAAAGTTCATTCCTGGGTGAAGTCTTTTATATTTTTTTAAGAAGTGCCAGACATGAAGGAACCTAGAAAGTTTTTGTGTGATAATGCTAGAGTTAAGTGCTAAGACGTGTCATAATTAAATTTATTGGTCTGTCTTAAGTTTTTAAAACAAAAGATATTTTGTCTTTTGGGTATAGGAATAAGAGTTAATATTCTCTAATATAGATTTATATTCACAAAATATATGTTTATAATCAAGGTATATTTTATTATATTTACAGTAGGAAATATATACTCCAATAAATATTGTAGAAAGTATATAATTGGTAAATGATAAAATTTACTAAAGAATAGATTCTGTTGAGTTAACCAGAAAATAATTTAGCTGATAGGACTCTGAGTAAGTAATTTCAAAAGGGAGTAGAGATATAAATTAGACAGAGACAGTGTCTAGTGACTGGGAGAAGAGAAGGTCTTTGTGTAGATTGACCTTTTGACCCGACATAAGATATTAAAAAGAAATGGTGGAATTAATTAAGAAGTGCAATACTGCCCTCTAGAGGATAGTAAATATTTAAAAATATTGCCAGTGACGTCAAATTGGCTATAATAAGCGGCAATGTTATTTGCAAGTCAGTCGGAGATTCCAGCATTCAGAGATTCACACCGCAATGCAATCAGATGTCCAGTACACATAGCAGATCCCAAGACATGAGGCAATCAAGATTCTCACCAAATTTCTGACTCTCACCAAATCTCTAACTCACATGCATTGATTATCTGATATCGATAATTTTCACATATTCCAAAACAAAGCATTACATAGAAAATTCCAAGACTTATCAACATCCAAATTGGACAGGTAATGTATGAAAAAAAAGAAGGAATTAATGTAATTATATATATTTGTAGATATTCTTGCAACGTAGACTGAGACTTCTCAGATACTTGGGTTAGATCCAAATTCTAAGTAATTCTATTCTGCAGATAGAAATATGAAGAAGTGGATATAAGGATTTATTCCTAAAATAAATGTTGTGAGATTGATACCAATATATATATTGAATTTGGAAATTACTGTGATTAAAATTAATAAGCAAGGAATTAAATAACTACAAAATAAAAAGCAAAAGATTAGAAGTTTAATTCTCGAGATTAGGGAAGGATTCACTAAATAAGTTTTTATTACTTATCATTAAATTAGCTCATCTTTTGTTGATCCATGTAGCATAGAGATATATATATATCTATAAGAGCTGGCTGGTTAAACATTGTATGCTGGGAAATGCATGTTGTATTAAGCAGAAATGTTTATTATCCATTTGTGTATTAGTTACTAACTGATAAGATAAATGATATTAATCATATATGCAGTTACTAACCGGAGATACATATATTGTGAAGCTGGTTTTTATATGCTGATGGATTGTGGTTTATAAATTGTTGTTTTGATATGAGATTTGAAACTTTTTTGTATACGTAATAAATATATATATATTTTTTTATCCGATTATTGATTATTGTATTTTTTAAAGCAAAACACAGACAATTAAAAGAATTCAGGATAATTTCTAAGAAATATAAACGATTGATATTTGTGTCTCGTATAAGTTTCTTATGAAATAATAATCCCTGATATATTGGAGGCAACTGCCGAGGTAGGTCCAGTAAGTCCGATATAGACATATTGGAGGCTTGGCTGATAAGTCCAATATATAACGTGTTGTATTCACGTGCAGAGATTATATCCGACAAGATGTACACTATACAAAAACACAGCAACATAAATACTGGATTCCCTGGGCAAACCATTTGGCAAACCCCAGGTAGCACCTTGGACGATAGTCAGTAGGCAGGAGGCCAACCCCAGGCTCCTCCAACTGCCCCAGAGACAGCTGAGTCTGTCACAATGTGTCTATGCATTATGGGTGTGATTGTGTGGGTGTCTATGCATTATGGGTGTGTGTATGTATGCATTATAGGTGTGATTGTGTGAGTGTGTGTATGTAAGCATTATGGGTGTGTGTGTTTGTATGCATTATGGGTGTGTGTGTATGCATTATGGGCGTGTGTGTACATGTGTTGTTGTCCTGTATTGATGCTTCTTCCATGTTGTGACAGACCGCGTGGCACACCGACCGTGTGCCTCTGTAAAGCCTCTAGCTTTCTCCAAGCTGGACCCAGAAATCCCCAACTTCAGCAGCCCCAAACCTCTAAAAGCACCAGGCACGACCAGTGTTTTAGAGCAGCAAGCAACGACTCACTCTTTATTTGAAAAAACACACAGGTAGAACACAGTTGAGACAACCCCAGTTGACCTCCCCCTTTATGAAAACATAACAGATAACTTCAGTGCAGAACAATGGGAAGAGACCTACAACACAATGGATTGTTTACCTATTCTTATCTTAAACAGTCTGCTCAATGCTAGAGGGAAACAAATTAATCTTCTTACAGCAGCAAGTGTAAACTATACAGAGGGGGTAGCCACAGAAGAGTACAGTATACAGAGAGGGGGAAGCCACAGAAGAGTACAATATACAGAGAGGGGGAAGCTACAGAAGAGTACAGTATACAGTAGGGCTGTGCAATTAATTGCAATCGCAATCGAATCGCGATTTCCGACCCTGCAATTTCTAAATCGCATAAGGCTGCAATTTTCAGCTCCCTGTTAACTTCCGGCGTCATGGTGCTTTGGGCGCTCGCAGGGGGAACCACGTGACGAGCCACGTTCTCGCGGCTCGTCACATGGTTCCACCAGGCGAGCGCCCAAGCTCCATGCCGCCAGAAGTTAACAGGGAGCCGAACACGTGGCGCACAGAGGTGAGCTGGGGCAGTATATCCATGAGCTGGGGCAGTATATCCATGAGCTGGGGCAGTATATCCATGAGCTGGGGCAGTATATCCATGAGCTGGGGCAGTATATCCATGAGCTGGGGCAGTATATCCATGTGCTGGGGCAGTATATCCATGTGCTGGGGCAGTATATCCATGTGCTGGGGCAGTATATCCATGTGCTGGGGCAGTAATTCCATGTGCTGGGGCAGTATTTCCATGTGCTGGGGCAGTATATCCATGAGCTGGGGCAGTATTTCCATGTGCTGGGCAGTATATCCATGTGCTGGGGCAGTATCCATGTGCTGAGGCAGTATATCCATGTGCTGAGGCAGTATATCCATGTGCTGGGCAGTATTTCCATGTGCTGGGGCATTATTTCCATGTGCTGGGGCATTATTTCCATGTGCTGGGGCAGTATTTCCATGTGCTGGGGCAGTATTTCCATGTGCTGGGCAGTATTTCCATGTGCTGGGCAGTATTTCCATGTGCTGGGGCAGTATTTCCATGTGCTGATACTGAATACATTTAGAATGTATGTAGCATGTTGAAAAAGCAAAAACAATTAGCTAAATCGCAAATAAAATCGCAATATTCATTCAAGAAATCGCAATATGATTATTTTGTCAATATTGCACAGCCCTAGTATACAGAGAGGGGGGAAGCTACAGAAGAGTACAGTATACAGAGAGGGGGAAGCCACAGAAGAGTACAGTATACAGAGAACGTGGAACCTACTGAAGAGTACAGTATACAGAGAGGGGGAAGCTACAGAAGAGTACAGTATACAGAGAACGTGGAACCTACAGAAGAGTACAGTATACAGAGAACGTGGAACCTACAGAAGAGTACAGTATACAGAGAACGTGGAACCTACAGAAGAGTACAGTATACAGAGAGGGGGAAGCCACAGAAGAGTACAGTATACAGAGAACGTGGAACCTACTGAAGAGTACAGTATACAGAGAGGGGGAAGCTACAGAAGAGTACAGTATACAGAGAACGTGGAACCTACAGAAGAGTACAGTATACAGAGAACGTGGAACCTACAGAAGAGTACAGTATACAGAGAGGGGGAAGCTACAGAAGAGTACAGTATACAGAGAACGTGGAACCTACAGAAGAGTACAGTATACAGAGAACGTGGAACCTACAGAAGAGTACAGTATACAGAGAGGGGGAAGCCACAGAAGAGTACAGTATACAGAGAACGTGGAACCTACTGAAGAGTACAGTATACAGAGAACGTGGAACCTACAGAAGAGTACAGTATACAGAGAGGGGGAAGCTACAGAAGAGTACAGTATACAGAGAGGGGGGAAGCCACAGAAGAGTACAGTATACAGAGAACGTGGAACCTACAGAAGAGTACAGTATACAGAGAGGGGGAAGCTACAGAAGAGTACAGTATACAGAGAGGGGGGAAGCCACAGAAGAGTACAGTATACAGAGAACGTGGAACCTACAGAAGAGTACAGTATACAGAGAGGGGGGAAGCCACAGAGGGGGAAGCTACAGAAGAGTACAGTATACAGAGAGGGGGAAGCCACAGAGGAGTACAGTATACAGAGAGGGGGAAGCTACAGAAGAGTACAGTATACAGAGAGGGGGAAGCTACAGAGGAGTACAGTATACAGAGAGGGTGGAAGCTATAGAAGAGTACAGTATACAGAGAGGGGGAAGCTACAGAAGAGTACAGTATACAGAGAGGGGGAAGCTACAGAAGAGTACAGTATACAGAGGGGGGGGAAGCTACAGAAGAGTACAGTATACAGAGAGGGGGGAAGCTACAGAAGAGTACAGTATACAGAGGGGGGGAAGCCACAGAGGAGTACAGTATACAGAGAGGGGGAAGCTACAGAACAGTACAGTATACAGAGGGGGTAGCCACAGAAGAGTACAGTATACAGAGAGGGGGAAGCTACAGAACAGTACAGTATACAGAGGGGGTAGCCACAGAAGAGTACAGTATAAAGAGCGGGTGGAAGCTACAGAAGAGTACAGTATACAGAGACACAGTCATGGTAAACCCCAGGTAGCACCTTGGCCCATAGTCAGTCCAACTGCCCCAGAGACGGCCGACTCTGTCACACATGTTGTTCTCTGCCTTTTTTGTGATGTGTTGTGCAGATAGTAACGCGTGGCCCTTTGTGTTCTTTTTTTCAGGGGCCCCTCTGGGTGGGATTGGTGGAGGAACCATTACTCGTGGTTGGCGAGGAGAATTCTGCCGATGGCAGCTCAACCCCGGCATCTACCATCACAAGACGGTGACAGAAAACCAGGTGCGTCTCCCTGCCCGGTGCTTCTTCCCAATGCATCAACGTCTTCTGTATGAGGCGCTGCTCATTTGACCCCACACCCTCTAACCTCCTCACCCCACACCCTCTAACCTCCTCACCCTCTAACCTCCTCATCCCACACCCTCTAACCTCCTCACCCCACACCCTCTAACCTCCTCACCCTCTAACCTCCTCATTCCCCACCCCTCTAAACCTCCTCACCCTCTAAACCTCTCTCCCACACCCTCTAACCTCCTCACCCCACACCCTCTAACTTCCTCACCCCACACCCTCTAACCTCCTCACCCCACACCCTCTAACCTCCTCACCCCACCCTCTAACCTCCTCACCCCACACCCTCTAACCTCCTCACCCCACACCCTCTAACCTCCTCACCCTCTAACCTCCTCACCCCTCACCCTCTAACCTCCTCACCCTCTAACCTCCTCACCCCACACCCTCTAACCTCCTCACCCCACACCCTCTAACTTCCTCACCCAACACCCTCTAACCTCCTCACCCCACACCTCTTAACCTCCCTCACCCTCTTAACCTCCTCAGCCCACACCTCTAACGCTCCTCACCCCAACCCTCTAACTTTCTCACCCGCACACACCTCCTAACGCTCTTACACCCGCACACCCTCTAACTCTCACCCTCATAACCTCCTCACCCCACAACCTCTAACCTCTACCTCAATCTAACTCCACACCCTCTAACTTCCTCACCGCCCACACCCTCTAACCTCCTCACGCCCACACCTCTAACCTCCTCACCCTTCTAACCTCTCCTCACCCCTCACCCTCTA
>RXON01001380.1:0-17573 GCA_009667805.1 Leptobrachium leishanense | reverse complement strand
TATCCTCTTCTACATACCTTCCTTCCTTTGTTTTTAATCTAACTAATCCTTGTTTTACTTTTCTTTTCTCGTTTATGTATCTAAAAAATGTTTTGTTCCCCCTTTTTCACTGTCTGAGCTATTTTCTCTTCTGCGTGTGCTTTGGAAGCTCTTGTAAATTGCTTTGCCTCTTTCTGCCTAATTTTATAGGTTTGCATATCTTCTTCACTCTGAGTTTTTTTATAATTATTGAATGCTATCTTTTTGTTCTTCACTATTTTGGCCACTTCTGCAGAGTACCACAGTGGTTTCTTCCCTTTTTTGTTTTGCTAACAAGCCGAATGCAATTTCCTGTGGCCTTCAATAATGCTTCCTTTAAATAATCCCATTTCTCCTGGACTCCCTTTAAACTCCTCCAGTCTGATAATGACTCCTTCACACAAAATCTCATTTTAGAAAAATCTGTTTTTTTAAAGTCTAAAACTTTTGTTTTTGTGTGGTGCGGCTCCATCCCTGTTCTTATATTAAACCACACTGACTGGTGATCACTAGATCCAAAATTTTCACCTACAACAACGTCCGATACCAAACCTCCATTTATTAGTATTAAATCCAATATGGCCTCTTTACGGGTCGGCTCCTTAACTACTTGTGTTAGAGATAATCCCAGTAAGGAATTTAGAATATTTGTACTCCTGGTGCACCCAGCTATTTTGGTTTTCCAGTTCACATCAGGAAGATTAAAGTCCCCCATGATAATATCTTCCCCCTTCATTGCCATTTTGGCAATTTCCTCAACCAGCAGATTATCCAGCTCTTCTACTTGTCCAGGGGGTCTATAGATCACACCTACACGAGCTACTGTATGATTGCCAAATGTTAGCGTAACCCAAACTGACTCTAGGTTCACCTCGCTCACTTTTATTTGGTTCGTTTTTATGTTGTTTTTCACATACAGGGCCACTCCTCCTCCTTTCCTACCTTCTCTGTCTTTTCTATATAAAGAGTACCCCGGTATTGTTATGTCCCAGTTATTTTTCTCACTGAACCATGTCTCAGTAACCGCCACTAAATCTACTTTTTCAGCTGCCATCATTGCCTCCAGTTCATTGATTTTATTGACTAAACTGTGAGCATTTATAGACACGACTCTGAGCTTGTCATTTTTTACCTTGCATGTTGCTTGCACCCTCCGATTTAGTTTTGGGGGACAATCGGGCAGATTGTTTTTTACCCTTTTGTCCCCCCTCCTAGTTTAAATATTCCTTTGTGAAACCTTTGAACTTCTCACTGAGAACATATATTCCCCTATGAGTAACATGCAAACCATCTTTTTTATACAGTTCCTTTCTGCTCCAATTAGAGCTATCATGGGACACAAAGCCAAATCCTTGCTCCCGACACCATTCCCGAAGCCACAAATTGAATTCCCTATTGCGCATCTGCCTATCTTGAATGTTATGCACAGGCAAAACTTCAGAGAATGACACAGTGGACGCAATCTGCTGTATTTCACCTCCAAGAACACAAAAATCTTCCTTAATCTCAGAACCCTCATTGCTAGCCAAGTCATTTGTCCCTAGATGGACTAGAACGTCCACTTCCCCTTGTTGCTTTGCTTGTTTGACAATATTGAGAATACGTCTCTTGTCTCTACGAGCAGTAGCCCCAGGAAGACATCTCACCAAACCACTACTCTCCAGCTCAACACCTCTTATGATAGAATCACCCAGCAACAATTGCCTTCTATCAAGTCCCACATTTTCATTTTTGTCCTTGGTTGCAGTGCTGCATACCTTAGGTATAGGGGATGGTGGTTCCTCAACTATGGTGTCTGAGCCTACATCCGACTTACCACTACACTCTGAAAGTGCCTCAAAAGAATTAAGAAGAGCCACAGATTGTGGGACATGCCTTCTATCCACAACTCTAAGTCTACCAGATCCTACAGTAGTCCAGCTGCCGCTCCGAGGAGGCCTCTGTGGCAGTGGCTTTGTAACAGTCATAGCCTGAGTTTGTGTAACAGATAATTTACAAATCTCAGACTTCAAACAGGCAATTTCCTGCTGCAATAAAGAGAACTGCCTACATATCAGGCACACTCCAAACCTCCAAAAATTGGATCTAAAAACAAATGCATGACAGCTCTTACACTGGACCAAGCCTGCCATTATAAAAGAATGGATTTAAAACCAGCAAATCTTACCTTTTTGTAGGTTTTATTTCTCCTGTCAAACCTCAGACTACCTCCAGAGTATCTCCAGAAGATCTCCTCTAAGTGTTCACTTTGAAGGCTTGACAAGCTCAATTAGTAAGCTAATATCCCCAACCTTTATATAGTCACCTAAGTACACCTCCCCCAGCAAGGAGTGGACAAGCTAAACCTGTAGCAAATACCACCCAATTGATTCCAATTGTATGCTAATCAGTATGAAAATGAGTCTCCAGCCTAACCTAATTTACTCACCAGACCTAATTTAAAACCTTAAAATGAATAGAAAAGATCTGTTTGAAACAAAAATCAAAATCACTCACCAGAAGACCTCCTCTAAGTGTTCACTTTGAAGGCTTCACTTAGAAGGCTTGACAAGCTCAATTAGCAAGCTAATATCCCCAACCTTTATATAGTCACCTAAGTACACCTCCCCGAGCAAGGAGTGGACAAGCTAAACCTGTAGCAAATACCACCCAATTGATTCCAATTATATGCTAATCAGTATGAAAATGAGTCACCAGCCTAACCTAATTTACTCACCAGACCTAACTTAAAACCTTAAGATGAATAGAAAAGATCTGTTTGAAACAAAAATCAAAATCACTCACCAGAAGATCTCCTCTAAGTGTTCACTTTGAAGGCTTCACTTAGAAGGCTTGACAAGCTCTATTCAATATATATATATATATAGGTGTGTATATTGCAATGGATATAGACTGAGATTTATCTCAGATATCGCTAGATCGGACCTTATGTATTTCTAACCTGCAGTATAGAAATATAATAAGAAGTCTGATAAAAGGATATAAATTTATCCTAAGTATTTGTTGCAGTGCATATATATATAAATATAAATATATATATATATATATAAATTGAAAGAGCTATTGTGATTGAATTACTAAGCAGGGATTTTATAACCTACAATTTAAAAAGCATAAGATTCAAAGCTTTATTCTTTATTAGGGGAGGATTCACTAAATAAGTTTTTCTTACATATCATTCTAAATAGAATAAGTGATAGCTGGGGGTATGGCCTGACCAAGCTCTGTGATGGCTGCTTGAAGTGAGAGCTCCAACGTGATCGCCTTTTAACTGCTCCTGTACAGCGGATCAGCGAGCGATGGTGAAGGGAAGAGCACGGGGGACGAATTCTGCTACCCCAGGGACCCCAGACCAACTTTACAGGGCTCCATGGATACGTTCCTACAAGCGACAACAACTTCGCAGTTGGGGCCTAGTATGTCTGCGTCAGTCTCCCCACCACAGTCTGAGGCCTCGTGGAGTGAAGACCACCTGCGTCTACGATGGATGGAGTACATTATGGCGTCTTTACCCTCCAAACAGGACTTCCTTGATCTGGCGGCGACATTGGGAGAATCCCTGCGAGGTGAGGTCTCCGCTATCAAAACGGGCCTAGCTGACCTGGAACCCGGGTGCTCCACCTTGAAACCAGGGCACAACACGCGATGAGTGACTCACAGGTGGCCCCTGGTTCTTCAGTTCTGTCGGCGCTGCTCCGCCGCCTGGACGATCTAGAGAAGCGGTCACGCCGCCAGAACATTTACATACGAGGGGTGCGGGAGTCGGAGACTGAGCTGACTGCTTATTTGGCTCGGCTATTTAATTTTATTTTATCGGATGGAGACGTCAAACCCTCAGTGATCGATCGAGCGCATAGGGTTTACCAGGCGCCAGGGACGGTGGGCGGACGGACAGAGGGACGTGATGTACTGTTTCATATCACTGACTTTCGGATGAAGGAGAGGATTATCAAAGTGGCGGGGACGCATCGCTCCTGGGACTTTGAAGATGATAAGGTGGAACTGTTTAATGATCTGTCCCGCTTTACGCTGGCAGCCCGCAGGGCTCTGTGGCCGGTGACTATGGCACTCCAGGAAAAGGGCATCTTGTATCGATGGGGCTACCCATTCTTGCTCTACACCTCTCATAACGGTGTAGGTGTAGCGATTAACACGCCTTTGGATGTCCCTTTTTTTTTACGGGACTTACAGCTGCCTGACATGCAGATTTCAGACTGGGAACGGGCCTTGACCGAAGACTCTGCTCGTCCCACTTATGCCCCCCCTCGAGACAACAGAGACAGCGCCGGACGCGTAATCATGATCGTTTGCGAGAGGACGAAGTTGGGGATCCCCCTATCTTGGTGGAGTAAGGGTGCTGGAAGCGCAATTTTGTGCTGGCTCCTCGTTGCTCTTTTACCCAGGCTGTACCGGGTGTGGAGTCCCTTACCTGGCTTTGATACGGTCCTGGGATGTCGCACCCTTCCCCGCTATTGCAGGTTCGGAAGGACTACCTGCCCAGGAAAGGCATATGTTGTTTTTCTTCGGGTTTAATGCTGCTCATTTACCCTTATTAACTGGGAATGGAGAACCCAGGTCGACTGAGCTACAATTTTGGGGGCCAGATTGATTCTGAACTGCTTGAACAGAACCCCCACAATTTGGTTTTGAGAGTTGGCTGCCTTGCGTGGACTAGGATGAAGACCTCCAATCTCCTCTACATTGCCTGTGGGGATATTTTTTGTTTGTAATTTTTTCTCTCCCACCCTGTTCGCTTTTATTTGCATGATTGTGCTGGACAATTGCTTGGTGGGAATCTGGTAATGAGTACCGATTGGCACGGACTGCTCGAGAGGGGGAGGGGGAACAGGGATACATGGCGCGCCTGAAGGGGGATTCTGAAGTTCCCTTCTCTTTCTGTTTGTGAGGTTTTTAGACTGTTTTGTGGAGAAGAAGGGTGGATTTACAGAGGTGGGAGGGTTTTCGGATGGATATCTAAGGAATGGGAGGGGGGAAGAAGGTATAAAAAAAAAGAAAAAAAAAAGTTATTTTGTAAGTTTGTATAAGTAGAGGGGGTGGGGGTAGAATATTATGTTACCCTGTAAGGGGAGGGGGGTAGGGTGGATGGCTATAACAGGCATTTCATAACCTAAAAAAGCAAACAAAAAAAAATATTTTGTAAGTTTGCATAAGTAGGGGGGTGGGGTTAGAATATTATGTTACACTGTAAGGGGAGTGGGGAAGGGGTGATGGCTATAACCTATGTTTAATAACCTCAAAAAAAAAAATAATAAAAAAATAATGATAATATTTTGTAAAGTTAGCATAAGTAGAGGGGGTGGGGGATAGAATATTGTGTTATACTGTAAGGGGAAGGGGGAAGGGGGATGACTATAACCTGCATTTAGTAACCTCAATTTTTTTTTAAAAAAATGTGTATTTTATAAGTTTGCATAAGTAGGGGGGGTGGGGGATAGAATATCATGTTGCACTGTATGGGGAGGGGGGACGGGGGGATGGCTATAACATGCATTTAACCCCTTAGTAACCGGGCGGTTTTACACAAATCCATCCTTTAGTGACTGCTGCTGTTTTTATGTTTCTGCGCTGGTCATGTTTAGGTCAAATTTTCCTCTTACTCGCTATCACCTACGTTTAATAACCTCAAAAAAAAATAATAAAAAAATAATGATAATATTTTGTAAAGTTAGCATAAGTAGAGGGGGTGGGGGATAGAATATTGTGTTATACTGTAAGGGGAAGGGGGATGACTATAACCTGCATTTAGTAACCTCAATTTTTTTTTAAAAAAATGTGTATTTTATAAATTTGCATAAGTAGGGGGGGTGGGGGATAGAATATCATGTTGCACTGTATGGGGAGGGGGGACGGGGGGATGGCTATAACATGCATTTAGTAACTGGGCGGTTTTACACAAATCCATCCTTTAGTGACTGCTGCTGTTTTTACGTTTCTGCGCTGGTCATGTTTAGGTCAAATTTTCCTCTTACTCGTTTATTCAACCCACACAAATTATACACCGTTTTTCCCGCTATTAAATAGACTTTCTAGAAATACCATTATTTCCATCATATCGAATAATTTACGATAAAAAAATATGATTGTAAAATTGTAAAAACACACTTTTTCGTAATTTAATCCCCAAAATCTACAACCACCAAAAAGACCCCGGCTAAATAGTTTCAAAATTTTGTCCCGAGAATAGAAATACCCAATTTTTACATGTTTTTGCTTTTTAACCCCTTCACTGCTGAGCCAGTTCACCTATGTGCACTGCGCTCATTCTGACCATTTTGTGCTAATTATTTTTAGATGACAGCCTAGGTCCTGGGGTACAATCTATATAGTCATGATGGATTGCACCTGAATGGAAGAGGGTCTGCTGTGCTAGGGGAGAGGATGGTTAAAAGGTTGGAGGCAGTGGCGACTCTAGGAACAATATTTAGGGGGGCACATAGGATACCACAGTCAAAACTGGGGGGGCACTAATAATTTTCACCACTAAATCATACCACTGAATAAAACTAAGCGCCCTATTACCTGGTGTGAGCTAAAACACCATCACTAAAGGAAAAATTTAGTGCGAGTCGCTAAAACGTAGTGCCTGACGATCTACTAACAGATCACCTTGTCCGCGGTAGTCCATGAACAAGGTCGTTTAGTGCACACTAGGGAAACTAATGCAGTTGTGTACAGGATAGAACTGTTTTTTTTCCAGTGCAGAGTGCCAGGTCATACCTATCCCCGGTTCTCACAAGATTGAATATGAACACATCCAGTGAATAATCTCACACCCTGCATTATTAAAATCGTCCACAGTGGTCGTATCATCTATGTTTTGATGCACACATATATTAAGGCTGATGGGCATTGCATGATAAATGCCACCCAACAGCATGTAGAATCCTTACACTGCATTTAATAGATCCAAAAGGAAGGCCAGGTGAGCGACACAAATTTCCCTGCTGCAGCATATAAAAATACATGTTTCAGGGCAAGACTTATTGATGTGTCCCTTTAAACATGGTCCACACGGTCACCCTAATAATCAACCGCTTCATACTATGAATAACCCCAGCATAAAATGTTTAAAATTAGGCAATATATTAGAATTAGGATATATATGGATAAAGGATACATTTATAATAGAGCCGACTGCAACAGCAACAACATTGCTGACCAGATCCATTACTATGGCGTATGGGGCCAAGAGAGCACCTGTGCTGCATTCCTTTACATTGCCTATTAATTGCCTGTTAATTTTGGGCGAGGACCTGTTTTTTTGGAGTTAGCACCAGGGTTGAGCAGTAGGTAAAATGTTGCAATTAGCACCCCTCAAAAAATTAGCGCTGGCACCAAGTGATGTGTTAGCTGCAAAAGCGCTAAAGATCTCTAGTGCTCCCCATGTTAAGAAAAGGACGCGGAAAGTACAGTAAGCTTGTGGTACAAAACGCTAATAGCAATGTGCTAAGTGATTTTTCCTGTTTGTAGCGAGAGGCAAACAATCTGTTGGTCAGGCGCTAGACTTGATTAACCTGGCGCTAATGCAAAACCATGCTGGTGCAAGGGTTAGCTCACACCAGGTAATAGTGCCTTAAATAAGTATATATAAACAAGATTCCAAAACCCCAGAGTAATGTGATGCAATGAGTAATGTGACGCAATGATACCTTTTTGTGATACTAACCAGATACTTAAATTCAATATTTTATTTGCTGCAATTCGGCAGTTTTCGCTGAATGTCTGATTGCTGCTTCAGTGACTCCACTTTTAGAAATATACAGTGACCATTCGCTAAATAGGGAATTCACCTTATTTTCGGTGAAATAAATTCCCCGAAATGTGACGAAAAGCAGAGGATCTAAAAATGAATAGAAAAACAAATACGTAACTGGCGGCGCTATGACAGTTGCTGTAGGATCTTATGGTGGTTCTCTTGTGGAGTACCGTCCACATATGATATGAAAAACAATGAGAAAATACAATAGTGTAGACGAAATCAAATTATAGATAAAGGTACGTGTTATATTACTCCCACTCACAAAGGAAGAGCCCCAACACTGGCTCTGAGCGGGTCAGCACATTTGGTCATTTGTCCTGTTCTGAAGGAGGCGACCTACAACCTTCAGCGATGGTAGTTCACTTCCAGTGCCAGTGCATGAAGAAACATGTAAAAAGAGGAAAAACTTCCTTGCGTAGGTCTGTTGAAAACACGATAAAGTACATATGAAGGAATTGCACTCACATGTGTTGGAGCTTAAAGCCAAGCTCTGGGATCAATCGCCTGTGGACTTATTTAAGGTAAAGCCCATAGAAAACCTCTGTAGTCAGCAACACACCAGGGACTGATGCAAATAAAAATTTATTTAAACATAAAAACAAATAAAATTGGATAAGATAAATGAATCTGGCTCAGCCAGTATACCCAGACGCGTTTCGCCACGTAACGTGGCTTCCTCAGTCGGTTTACAGGTAACAGTGTAAATCACAATTTATATACTCTTAATAACAGTTCTAATTGTCCCCAGGTGTAGTCTGCTAAATAGGCGTGCGTTCCACGCCTCGAATTGACGAGTACGAATGTCCTCCGCGGGTCCGCCATTTTGCGCCTGCGCATTCTCAATATTTGCGTTCCAGAATGGGCATCCGCCATCTTGCGCATGCGTGTTGTTAATCTTCCCCTTCCGATCGGCGTATGGCATCCCGAATCGCCTCCTTTACCTTCTGGCCAACGAAAAGGCAGGCTTATGGCTAGGATGTTATAAGGACTTTCTGTCTACGTCCCCTAAGGCTCTATATGATACCCTTCATGCATAAATGGATGGTACCCGCATATATAATAGTGGACATTCTTATTTTAGCATAACAAACCATCTTTGATTGTGTGAGACCTCTTGCGTTCCACATTTTTTGGAACTTATTAATTTAAATAAGCGGTGATGATTATATGATCAATGTAGCTTCGTGAAATTCATACATATGGTGCAGCATATATTATTTTAATATAATTATTGAGACTAATATGTGCATATCTATTATAAATTATATCTATTATGTGAATACCCAATATGTTATGATTGGTGTCATTCCAGTTATATGCTATGCCAAAAATATGGCGTGCCTATTGTATATATGTGCGGATATATTATACAAATCCACAATAAAATAGTTTGTATTGAGTGTCTCTCATTTTTTATCTCTCGTTAATCCCTCATGGGAATTCATGACTATTCTATAAGTATATTTGTATAAAGTGATATGACACAGTTTTTCTACTGTGTTAATGACAAACGTATATATGAATAGTATGAATCCTAATTATGTGCTTTACCCAAATTATGGATTGTTCATTGAACACTACTGTAAACATGTTGTGTGAATCAATAATATATGATGTGTATCAGTTCTATGATGATTATCTATATAGATGATCATAAGTATATACAGAATAATGGTGCAAAATATGTCAAATATGGTGTGTTAATTATTACACCAATGTTGGTGAAATGCTTATATAACCTAACGTATGAATATGATTAACAAGGCAATATGTGCTATTAAGGCATGGTTGGTGCCAACCAGTTCGTTAATATATGGCTGATGTTTGAATAACCATATATTATTATTATTATCATTCTTTATTTATAAAGCGCCAGCATATTCCGCAGCGCTGTACAATAGGCACAGTATAGACGGGTTACAATACATTGAACAACATTTGACAAACAGTACAAGAGGGGATGAGGCCCTATTCCCGTAGGAACTCACAATCTAGAGGGGTTGGGGTTGGAAACAGGAGGAGAGGACTGCAAGGTGAGAGTGATTGATGGTTGCGTCAGTGAGTTGGGTGGTAGGCTTCCCTAAATAGGAATGTTTTAAGGGAGCGTTTGAAGGAAGAGAAATTAGGGGAAAGTCTGACCGTACGAGGGATAGCGTTCCAGAGAATGGGGGCTGCGCGTGTGAAGTCCTGCAGTCTATCATGGGAAGAGGTGATGCGGGGAGAAGCTAGGCGCAGGTCGCTGTTTGACCTTAGGGAGCGGGCTGGGGTGTACTGGTGGAGTATCTAGGATAATGTGTGAAAGTGTATATGCTGTTCGTTTTATTGAACATGATGTATAAATCCTATATTCCCAAATGTGGAATCAAAGAGGCCTCTGATCTTATTAGAGAAAGTGTATGACCTCAAAGTCATCGTTAAGTCCATTAGGTACCATAGTACCGTGCTCAAAGATATGTCTCATTTCTGCCTTTCCTAGTTTATTCGGTAAATTTTCTTCAATCTCTACATTTTTTATCTGTTCTAATGCCCAAAATTTGACCCCGACAGGAGAGCTGTTATGATGTATTTTACAGTGTAAGGAAACTGAGTGTTTTTCGTAGCTATTCCTAATATTCCTAGCATGTTCTGCTATCCTCACATTGAGGGCTCTTTTAGTACGCCCTATATAGCCTAAACCGCAGGGGCATTCTAGCATGTAAATAACATTTTTGGAACAACAATTGAGAATCCCTTTAATCTTAACCTGTTTATTTTGTTTACGGTTAAAATATGAACCAATATGGTTTTTCTTATTAGAGGTAGACCTGCAAGCCAAACACATCCCACATTGGTAGAAGCCCTCTTTTAACCCAAAATGGTTAGTGATGTTTCCTTCTTTCTTTTTAGGTTTGCTATGTACTAAGTTAGATTTGATGTTATCAGTCCCCCTAAAGACTACTTGGGGGGTGGGCCCTATGACACCTGCGAGGTCCACATCGTTTTTTAGCACTGACCAATGTCTTTTCAAAATCCTTTTTATCTTATCTGCTTTGTTGTTATAATCACAGATAAAAAGGACCTCCTTAGCTTCTTTATTTGTGGGTTTATATTCGAGTATACATCTGTATAGACGTTATATCGACGACGTCTTCTTCATTTGGAGGGGAGGAGTAGAGTCATTGCTACCCTTCCTCGAGAGTTTGGATAGTCCAGAATGGGGCATCAAACTAGACAGCTGTTGGAGTGAAAAAGAAGTCAACTTCTTGGATCTAAACATATACGTAGAGGAAGAATGCATAAAATCTAAGACCTTCTTCAAAGAAGTTGATACAAATACATTTATCAACTGTACAATTATTATCCTCCTTGGCTTAAAGGTGTCCCTAAAGGGCAATTCATGAGACTCAGGAGAAATTGTTCTGATAAAGACATCTACAAAGAGCAGGCCCTGTCCCTTAAGCAGGATTTTTTAGATAAAGGGTATGACAATGCCGAGTTGGATAATATAATTCTGGAATTATCACAGACAGATAGGGACAAGTATCTCGAATATAAACCCACAAATAAAGAAGCTAAGGAGGTCCTTTTTATCTGTGATTATAACAACAAAGCAGATAAGATAAAAAGGATTTTGAAAAAGACATTGGTCAGTGCTAAAAAACGATGTGGACCTCGCAGGTGTCATAGGGCCACCCCCAAGTAGTCTTTAGGGGACTGATAACATCAAATCTAACTTAGTACATAGCAAACCTAAAAAGAAAGAAGGCAACATCACTAACCATTTTGGGTTAAAAGAGGGCTTCTACCAATGTGGGATGTGTTTGGCTTGCAGGTCTACCTCTAATAAGAAAAACCATATTGGTTCATATTTTAACCGTAAACAAAATAAACAGGTTAAGATTAAAGGGATTCTCAATTGTTGTTCCAAAAATGTTATTTACATGCTAGAATGCCCCTGCGGTTTAGGCTATATAGGGCGTACTAAAAGAGCCCTCAATGTGAGGATAGCAGAACATGCTAGGAATATTAGGAATAGCTACGAAAAACACTCAGTTTCCTTACACTGTAAAATACATCATAACAGCTCTCCTATCGGGGTCAAATTTTGGGCATTAGAACAGATAAAAAAAGTAGAGATTGAAGAAAATTTACCGAATAATCTAGGAAAGGCAGAAATGAGACATATCTTTGAGCACGGTACTATGGTACCTAATGGACTTAACGATGACTTTGAGGTCATACACTTTCTCTAATAAGATCAGAGGCCTCTTTGATTCCACATTTGGGAATATAGGATTTATACATCATGTTCAATAAAACGAACAGCATATACACTTTCACACATTATCCTAGATACTCCACCAGTATATGGTTATTCAAACATCAGCCATATATTAACGAACTGGTTGGCACCAACCATGCCTTAATAGCACATATTGCCTTGTTAATCATATTCATACGTTAGGTTATATAAGCATTTCACCAACATTGGTGTAATAATTAACACACCATATTTGACATATTTTGCACCATTATTCTGTATATACTTATGATCATCTATATAGATAATCATCATAGAACTGATACACATCATATATTATTGATTCACACAACATGTTTACAGTAGTGTTCAATGAACAATCCATAATTTGGGTAAAGCACATAATTAGGATTCATACTATTCATATATACGTTGGTCATTAACACAGTAGAAAAACTGTGTCATATCACTTTATACAAATATACTTATAGAATAGTCACGAATTCCCATGAGGGAGTAACGAGAGATAAAATAATGAGAGACACTCAATACAAACTATTTTATTGTGGATTTGTATAATATATCCGCACATATATACAATAGGCACGCCATATTTTTGGCATAGCATAGAATCGTGAAGGCCCTGGATAAGTTCCAGATGGGCATTCTGATTTTGGCGGGGGACTTAAATGTTCCTTTGGATCCGCGGGTGGACACTTCCCGTCGTCAGTCGACTATTCTACCAAGCTCTATTAGACATCTTAAACGTACATTGGACTCATTGCGCTTGGTGGATGTTTGGCGTGCTCTGAATCCAGGGGCCCGAGATTTCACTTACTACTTGTTGGTACATGCTTCTTTTTCGAGAATCGATTATCTCTTTATGCAGCAACATCAATTGCACTTACTACTCGAGTCGGATATTGGCATGCGTACGTGGTCGGACCACTTGCCTGTTTGGATGACACTGACCTCTCCGCTTTTCCGTCCACGGGAAAGTTCCTGGAGACTGAATATGCACCTGCTTGAGGATCCCGGTCTTTCGACGGAATTATCTTGTGCTATGAAGCACTATTTTGAGGAAAATGCTGGGGTGGGTGAGGTGTCGGAAGTTATGGTTTGGGAGGCACATAAGGCGGTGGTACGGGGCTGCTTATCAGCAAGGCTGTTGCGCTCAAAAAGGGCAAATCAACAGAGACGGTAGATCTTTTGGACGGCATTAGAAGCCTGGAACAGTCCCATCTATATTCGTCAGACGACGCAGACTTTAAGGAGGCTACGCTACTTAGGCGACGCCTAAATGACATCCTTAATGAGAAATTAAGACTGGATGCGACGCGCGCCAAATGTCGTTTTGCTTTGCAGGAAAATAAGCCTGGGAAGTTACTGACGCACTTGCTCCGACAACGTCGGATAATAATTCGACCTAATAATAATATGTCTATTTCTGTCAATAAAAAATTTACAAAAAAAACCAATAAGTGATAGCTTCATCTTTTTGTTGACCCAGGTAGCTCAGAGATATATATATGTGTATACATATATGCATATATATATATATATATATATCGGATTCTAGCTTTGTTTTGAATATTTGTTTGCTGGGAATTAAATGTTTGCTTTCCAGAAACGTTTCTTAAGTTGTACTAACTGTAACGGCTCAGCTACCCTGCAGGGGTAGCTCCGTCTGCGGCGCCGAGTCTTGCTGGAGAGCTTAGCCGGGTAGCGAGCTAGCAAGGTGGGAGAGAGAGTGGCAGCGGTCCCTGGATGGTCTGGAAGCGAAGGATTCAGTAAAGCTGGCTTATTCAGTGATTATGCCCTCCCCAAATACTAGTCGTGACTCAGTACAGGTTTGAAGGTAAATCAGAGTGTATTTAGAATGGGAACAGACAGTGCTTATATACAAAATACAGCCATGCACATTCAGACTTCCCGCCCACCCCAACAGTTCTGATTGGTTGGTTCCAAGACCACTGCAGGCTTCTTTCAGGTCCTCTTCAGTCTTCACTTGGGTCCACTGGTTGTATGCAGATGAAGTCTTGACCCACAGTGACCACATACAGTGATTTACATAACCCATTGTAAAGGAATCAGATAGTGGGTGGCTGAGACAATGTGACTCCCAACCTTTTCAGACAGGTAAACAGATAACAGATACCCAAAGAGAAATCACTTTTGCATAATCCACAAGTTACTCAAACCTATTGTACATTCTATACAAAGAAAAGCATTTGACACTAGTGGCAGGTAGTGTCTTTAAAAAAAACCCATTTAGCTAAAGAAATATAAGTCTATTTAAAACTAAAAATGAGCAATTGACAATACATTTAAAACCACACAATATAACTGAACATAAAGTATTTTGGAGTTTGAAGCATGGAGCGCTACATCTGTGACTGATACATTGTAGCAAGCATGTACTCCATGGTTACTAGCAGGATCGGTGCAGGGGGAAAACATGATTAATTAGAAGTCTAGCAACAGTTTTACATTAAATCTAACAAAGGAAATTAGTTCCTATAAATCAAGGGTAAACGAAATATAACAAAATAAGAATGAAATTAAACTAAATAAATCCTGTGGCGGCCGTTCCGTCACACTAACCATTTGCGATTTTGCGTTTAGTTACTAACTGATCAAAGTAAATCGTATTAATTATGATACTGAGTTACTAACATGTTCTTAAAAGCTAGAAATCTGTGTGCTGACGGTTGTTGTTTGTTTATAAACCCTTGACTTTTGTTGTGAGAATAAATCTTTTTTGCGTATGTAATAAATATATATATTTTATCTAGTTTGGTTGTGGTGGTATTTTTGTAAACAAAACGCACAATTGAAAACAGTCTCAGGATCGCTTTCTGAGAATTATGGGCGAGATAGTTTTATTATAGCTTATATCTCGTATAAATTTCTTATTGAATATACATCCTGACAGCGACAGCATGGACCACAGCCTCCAGCTGCAGTGACTGCTCATGAGGAGGCTCTCCAGCAATTATTTGGCAACGTGGCCAAAGTGCTGCAGAGACAGCAGGCTGGGGACCAGGCAAATGTCATCCTGGGGGAGAGGATGTATGCCCTGCAGAGGGAGATGCGTGCCATGCGCCGGGAGACACAGAGAGGCATTGGGGAGATGAATACCCACATGTGGGACATCTCAGCAGGCCTCAAACGCCTGGGGAACATCCTCGAGGCTCTTGTGGAGCAGTAGCGCAAGAGTCCACCCATCTCACTGTTGCCTACACGACCACCATCTCCTGTCCAGTCACCTGTCCAGCCACCTGCACCCCAGAAACTGTCACCTGCACCCCAGCAACTGCCACCAGCAGGCCTCAGATGCAGTACCAGTCATGCATCCAGCCAGCCCAGTGCCTCATCAGATTCTTCCTCTAGAGGGCAGTCACAGAGTGGATCTAAGAAGGCTAAGAGGAAGTGAGAAATCCTTTTATCTGTCTATAGTTTCATGTATTTTTTCCAGGTTTACGTTTATCATTGTGACCAGTTGATGGCGTTTTTCAGCCATGTAGCTCTCTATTCAAACCTATGTATGTTGCTTTTCGATGTCCTACACTTCCTCTGAGGCCTCTTATTACATATCCTAATTTTGGGATATTGCACCTGATGTTTACCTTCCAGCACCTATTTTTTGACACCTGTGTCCTCATTAATGTTCACAAATGATTGTGTCACAACTATACTGTAACCGGAGTCAGACAGGTTCACTTCTAAAACGGCGCCGGACCAGACACAAGCAAGGATTGTCCAAACACGAGTCTCTTCAGGAAAGACAAACGTTTATTGTGTCGTCACACAAGTGCTCACACAGGATTGAATCGCAAAGAGTGAGCCCCCCTTTCACCCCGTGCAAGGGGTCTTATACCCAAAAATACGTAATTAGGTACATCCCAATTAGCCCACCTCCCGATGACACTTTATTCCACCCCACGTGGGTTAATACCTCCCATCATCAGCACAAGCACAAAGAACATTCCACATTTAACTATAAATTGATACATAGTAGCAACCATCTTCCAGCCTGATTCTCCTTCATTCCCCCCTTGGCTCAAGTGTCAGGGTCTTTTTCCTGGCACTTGTAGCCATTACACTCCACTATTCTGAAACTCTGCATACTGGGGGGGCTTTCCGTTCACTGGGAACATTCCCTGTGGAATTATCAGTGGTATCTTCTGTGTTTGTGTGGGTGTCAGTGCTGTCTTGCACAGTGGCCATATGCATAGCCCTATGCGGTATATCAGTATCCCTATGATCAAGACCACCACTATCATGAGTATCATGGATCCAATCTGTGAGATAAATCTCAGGATCGAACCAAACCATTCTCCCATTGCTCCAAACCCACGGAGCGGATTCCAGCCTTCGGCAGCAATCCTCCTGGCTGTGCCCTGCAACTGTGCTACCTTTTCTTGGTGATTTCTTGAATTACCTGGTAATAGTCTGGGACTTCGTGTGTAGTGTTTCTGATGAAGGTGCAACATTCATAGTGCATTGTCATCTCACACAATCCATTCAAAGCCGCACTGATCTGCTCAAGCGCCATATCATGTATCGTCTGCACCTTTCGTAACTCTCGCATTTCCAGATTCAGCAGCTGGATATCCATACTGTTCTATTCAGAATCTCATCCATTAGATTGACATAGCTATTCAATCTCCTCATCATCTCTCCTCCCCATCCAGTCCATGCTGGCAACCATGTCCATTCGATCCATCTTTGCAAACAACTCTCTCTTCGGTCTTTCAAACACCAGTGGGTACCTAGGGTGCAGTTCCGTGTCTGTGTTTGTGTCTTCTCCCCTTAGTCTCTGGATTGGGACCAGCTTAGCCAAATAACACATTCCCGTTATTGTTGGTGGAACCCATGTGTAACACACTCTCCCACAACACACCTGGTATCCCTCTTCTAACATGAATGGTGATAGGTGTAATGTTCCCTTTGCTAATTCTAACATCATTTGCCTCATTCGTCTTGTCGTTTCCAGCACACTCTGCATCCCTCCAGACTCACTTGCAATTACTTCTTCTTGCTCACTCGTGAGTTTTCTGCACTGTATGTATAGATAATTTGAGTGTCCCTCTGTGTCAATTGTGTATATGTATGATGTCCAATTGAATTTGCTTGAGTAACACCCTTCCTTCTTATGTGTGTCTCTATCTGGCCCTATTGGAAACACCATCTGGGGGATATATGTACCCTATTATGGGTATCCAGCCTCATACATTTCTGGTTGTTCTCTGGGTGGCCGAAAAGAGTGTATTGTGATATTCCCTGATGCAAACATACTCAGGTTCATTGGAACAGAAGCAAATGGGATATGAATTGTCTCTGGGTGCATTCTGCTGCACACCCAACATGCTTCCTGCCCAGATTTCTTAGCATAGTCATATTTAAATTGCACAAGTAAATGTCCTCTTGGCAATATCTCGGACGATATTTCTCGTTTTTGTCTCCACATGGTACGGTTCTCCATCACCGGGTGCGTACCATTCCAGATATGGGAAATATCCACTTTCCCCA
>RXON01001379.1:0-51832 GCA_009667805.1 Leptobrachium leishanense | reverse complement strand
CCCCTCTCTCTCTTCCTTCCCTCACCCCCTCTCTTCCTTCCCTCCCACCCCTCTCTCTCTCCCTCACCCCCGTCTCTTCCTTCCCTCTACTTCCCTCCGTCTCTTCCTTCCCTCACCCCCTCTCTTCCTTCCCTCACCCCCGTCTTCTTCCTTTCCTCACCCCCCGCTCCCTCTTCCTTCCCTCACCCCCGTCTCTTCCTTCCCTCACCCTCGTCTCTTCCTTCCCTCACCCCCGTCTCTTCCTTCCTCTCACCCCGTCTCTTCTTCCCTCACGCTCCGTCTCTTCCTTCCCCCTCACACCCGTTCTTCCTTCCTTCCCTCACCCCCTCTTCCTTCCCTCACCCCCTTCCTTCCTTCCTCACCCCCTCTCTCTTCCTTCCCTCACCCCCCTCTCTTCCTTCCCTCACCCCCTCTCTCTCTTCCTTCCCTCACCCCGTCTCTTCTTCCCTCACCCCCGCTCTCTTCCTTCCCTCACCCCCGTCTCTTCCTTCCCTCACCCCGTCTCTTCCTTCCCTCACCCCGTCTCTTCCTTCCCTCACCTCCGTCTCTTCCTTCCCTCACCCCCGTCTCTTCCTTCCCTCACCCCCTCTCTTCCTTCCCTCACCCCCTCTCTCTTCCTTCCCTCACCCCCTCTCTCTCTTCCTTCCCTCACCCCGTCTCTTCCTTCCCTCACCCCGTCTCTTCCTTCCCTCACCCCCGTCTCTTCCTTCCCTCACCCCCGTCTCTTCCTTCCCTCACCCCGTCTCTTCCTTCCCCCACCCCCTCTCTTCCTTCCCTCACCCCCGTCTCTTCCTTCCCTCACCCCCGTCTCTTCCTTCCCTCACCCCGTCTCTTCCTTCCCTCACCCCGTCTCTTCCTTCCCTCACCTCCGTCTCTTCCTTCCCTCACCCCCGTCTCTTCCTTCCCTCACCCCCTCTTCCTTCCCTCACCCCCTCTCTTCCTTCCCTCACCCCCTCTCTCTCTTCCTTCCCTCACCCCCTCTCTCTTCCTTCCCTCACCCCCTCTCTCTTCCTTCCCTCACCCCCTCTCTCTTCCTTCCCTCAACCCAGAGGCGTAGCGTGGGGGGGCTGGGGGGCCGTGGCCCCGGGAGCAGTTTTGTTAGGGGCGTATTTGCGCCCCTAAAACTGGCCTGGGGTTAGGGGACCCAGATGCCGGCAGCGCGGAGTGCCTGCCGGTCCTTAAGAGTCCGTTCTGTTAAAGGGAAGCGGCTGCGTGCAGGCGCAGTCGGTCACGTGGTCCGGCTAATCAGGTGGTACGGAGTCTCTGTACCACCTGACTGGCCGGACCGCGTGACCTGCGCACGCACGCCACGCAGCTGCATCACCTTCAACAGGACGGACTCTTCAGGACCGGTCAGGCACTCCCGCGCTGCCCGGCATCTGGGTCCCCCAACCCCTGCCGGAGCTGGAGCAATATCCAGGTGAGAGCTGGTCAAATCCATGTGTAAGCTGGGCAAATCCATGAGCTGGGCAAATCCATGACCTGGGGGCAAATCCATGTGTGAGCTGGGGCAAATCCATGAGCTGGGCAAATCCATGACCTGGGGGCAAATCCATGACCTGGGGGCAAATCCATGAGCTGGGCAAATCCATGAGCTGGGGGCAAATCCATGAGCTGGGGCAAATCCATGAGCTGGGGGCAAATCCATGAGCTGGGGCAAATCCATGAGCTGGGGGCAAATCCATGAGCTGGGCAAATCCATGACCTGGGGGCAAATCCATGAGCTGGGCAAATCCATGAGCTGGGGCAAATCCATGAGCTTGGGGAAAATCCATGAGCTGGGCAAATCCATGACCTGGGGCAAATCCATGAGCTGGGGAAAATCCATGAGCTGGGGCAAATCCATGAGCTGGGCAAATCCATGAGCTGGGGGCAAATCCATGAGCTGGGCAAATCCATGAGCTGGGGGCAAATCCATGAGCTGGGCAAATCCATGAGCTGGGCAAATCCATGACCTGGGGGCTGTCACGGAATGGCCCAGCACCCTCAGCCAAGGGCGGTCCTTTGGGACGGTGCGGTCCCTCCAGACTCTAGGGTGCCGTTGCACCAGCGGGATTTCGCCTGTTATTTTATTTAGATGTGGTTTCATTTGTGTGGTGTAATAAAAGTGTCCCCGTATGTGTATTGTAAAATATGTGTTTCCCATTGTGTGCTTTGCTCGCCGCCATTTTCCCAGCGCCTCGTGGATCCGGTCGAATCGATCGGATCGTAAAATGGCCGATTCGGACCATCCGGTCGAATCGTAAAATGGCCGATTCGGACCATCCGGTTGCGAATCGGCACCACCCCGATTCGTAACCGCCAATACGAATCGGGACCCGGGTGCCTCCTTCCAGCGAGGGCCAATGAGGCTTGTGGGGACGGGCAGGGATTCCCATTGTTTTCTGGCTGTCCAAATGTTTATAAATATATGTGTTGTGTAAAAAATAAAGAGTTGATCCAGTGCATACAGCTCCGCCTGGTGTGCTTTATTTTCGGTCGTATTTCTGAGATCCCGCGCGGTCTTCAGAGTGCGGCATATCGAGATACGAACCGATCACCCTGTGTCTGCATCCCGGATCAGAACAGAGGTGAATCGGAAGGGGCTGCAAACCGAACCGAAAGATCGATCCAGCTGAGGTGCTGTATTTCCGAACTGAAGCGCGTCTGCCGCGCATCGATAGACCGAAGCGCTGCATAGCCGAGGGAAATCCGAAACGTTTCCCATCCGAACGGTTCCGGACGAAACGTTTCCCCCCCGAACGGCCGCTCCACATCCGATCCGAGGATCACCAAGGTCAGTAGATCAGCCGCTTGAGACGCTGAGTGCCGTGTCACTCAGTGGTCGGGCTGATCTCGCCCCGGGGTCCCCTCCACAGCCCGCCAACCCTCCCCAGGGTCATCCCAGGCCGCTCGAGACGCAGAGTGCCGTGACACTCGGTAGTCAGGTCGGCGGTAAGCGCAGTGGGGGGAAGCAGATAGGAGCACACCCGCAGGCGGACAACACCTCATTCCGCCACACTGGTGGCAGCAGTGGGATAGCTCTCTGCACCCCCCAAGAAGACCTTCACCATGGCGGTGTACCGTCATTATAACAGGGACACCCTGCGGGACATGCTGGAGGGTCGGGGAGGTACCCCAGGCTCCAAACGCAAGAAGACCTTGATTAAGGAGCTGCAGGTCCTAGACCAGGTGGGCACGTCGGCTGTGACGCCACCCGTCCCCACCCCTGTCCTCGCAGAGGAATCGGAAAATGCCTTCAACAGAAGGGCGCGGCAGCGGATCGCCCTACTCGGAGCTGCCCCATCGGAGGCTGACATACGCAAGGTGATCCAGGAGGTCCAGCAGGAAGAGGAGCGGGACAAGGAGCGCGAGGAGCGGGACAAGGAGCGCGAGGAGCAAGAAGCGGACCGTCAGCACGAGCTGCGGTTGGCAGCG
Organism: Leptobrachium leishanense; assembly: GCA_009667805.1. Taxonomy (NCBI): domain Eukaryota; kingdom Metazoa; phylum Chordata; class Amphibia; order Anura; family Megophryidae; genus Leptobrachium; species Leptobrachium leishanense. The sequence continues at coordinate 48,415 of RXON01001379.1, read as the reverse complement.
CTCCGTGCAAAAAGGATTGAATATTTTACCCCTGAACCCAACCCCGTAGAGTCCTGGGCCGAGGTTTACAGCTCGACTGGAGCTTCACCCCGGGAATTTGCACCCCCCAGTGATACCCCTTTCGGGACTTACAGCTCGCCTGGAGTCTGTATTGGGGAAAACGCACATCCCAGCGACCCCTGGATGGAGACTTACAGCTCGTCTGGAGCTGCATCTGAGGACGCCACATTCCCCGTCGAGGAGTGGTGCCCCTGCCGGTACCCTCGCCGACATGGAGGTTGAATTTCCGAGAAGGCTGCAGGAGGGCCTGGATCGGTACCACGGGTCCACAGTGGAGCCCACTGGGCATGAGTGGCGGGACGAGATCCGCCAAAACTTTGGTACGAGGCCCTGTACCATGAAAGGGACTACCATGATGTCCATGTTCCCTCCCACGCTGTCATCTACCAGGTGCAGTATAACGCCCGAGCAGCGTTCCTGCAAGACGACCCCCGGAGGAGTGGAGGCAGAGCTCCAATACCTGGTGCAGCAGGAGATTGCACTGGACGCCGCGTACCGCGCGCTCCGGTGGCTAACAGGCCCTCTGCTACCCCGCACCATTGATGGCGCCTCCACCGCAGGCCCCCACTACGGCGGCACAGGGCTGCTTTACGAGCACATGGCCCAGGACCCTGGGTTCGGAGAAGAGACCGAAGAGCGGTCGGAGGAGATACTGGAGCGACGGGAAAAGGAGCTCCCGTACGATAGCAGGGACTCTGAGTTAGAGGAACTGGAGTTCCTAGTGGAGCGAGAGTGGGAGCTTGAGAAGGCCTACAGGAGATTGTTGGACAGCGTGCCGCAGTTAGGTCTGAGTTCTCTGTCCTGGGACTGTCCGGCTGAAGAGACCGACAGTCCCAGACACCCCGACATATGGGAGGCCGAGCCGCTCCCATGGGTCCTCGTTGGGGCCACAGTAGAAGAAGCGATTCCCTCAAACCCGCAGGAAGACACGGTGGGCGTATCCGCGGGTCCAGCAGAAGAGCTGACAACGGGGCAGAGCGCCGCTGGCCTCTGCCCACTTCCCACAGTCTGCCAGGAGGAGCAGACGGATGGTTTCCCCGGGCTGGGTTGTGCGCAGCCATTGATCGCCCTGGGGATGGAAGACACCATCCTCCCGCAAGGAGACACCCACCCAGCCGACGAGCTGGCCACGGGGCAGAGCACCGCTGGCCCCTGCCCACCTCACACAGTCTGCCAGGAGGAGCAGACAGATGGTTCCCCCGGGCTGGGTTGCTCGCAGCCATTGATCGCCCTGGGGATGGAAGACACCATCCTCCCGCAAGAGGACCCCCACCCAGCCGAAGAGCTGGCCACGGGGCAGAGTGCCGCTGGCCTCTGCCCACCTTTTCCCAGCTGTCCCGAGGAGCAGGAGGGGGATACCCTGGGGCTGTCTTCCCCACAGCCGCTTACCTCGTCTGACCCCCACCCAGCCGAAGAGCTGGCCACAGGGCAGAGTGCCGCTGGCCTCTGCCCACCTGTTCCCAGCTGTCCCGAGGAGCAGGAGGGGGACACCCTGGGGCTGCCTTCCCCACAGCCGCTTACCTCGTCTGACCCCCTGAACTTTGTTCCGGTACCCGCCTCCTCAGCAGAAGAGCTGGCCCCGGGGCAGAGTGCCGCTGGCCTTTGCCCGCTTTTTGCCGAATGCCCTGAGGAGCAGCCAGGTTTACCCCAGCTGCTTGGCTCGCAGCCGTTGTTCACCTCCGACCCCCCGAATGTTGTTCCAGCACCCACCCCCTCAGCAGAAGAGTTGCCAATGGGGCAGGGAGCCGCTGGCCTCTGCCCATTTCCCACAGTCTGCCAGGGGGAGCAGACCGATGGTTTCCCCGGGCTGAGTTGTTCGCAGCCATTAATCGCCCTGGGGATGGGAAAAACCCTCCTCCCGCAGGGAGACCCCTACCCAGCCGACGCACTGGCCACGGGGAAGAGCCTGCTGCCGCCTTGGCCGTCTCTCCAACCCTTTGGCCCGGAGGCCCCACGCGGCCACTGTTTTCCCCAACGACTGACCCGGGCACTCGGGGCGCGTGCATTTAGCACCCGTTTTCCCCGGGTGTGAGATATGCCCGGAGGTGGTACAGGCCGTACCCCTCCCCAGCCACAGGATCCCTATTATAGAGGGGGTAACCCCAAGGATGTGGGGCCCCAGCCCACCCGGCACGGCCGCAAGGCCAAATGGAGAAGCCTGGTGGCTCGGCCTCTCCCGACAGACTATGGACCTGGGAGCATCGACTTTCCCGGTACGGCCCGTTGGGGTCAAACCGGGTGCGTCGAACTTTGGGAAGGGGGAGGAGTGTCACGGAATGGCCCAGCACCCTCAGCCAGTGGTGGTCCTTTGGGACGGTGCGGTCCCTCCAGACTCTAGGGTGCCGTTGCACCAGCGGGATTTCGCCTGTTATTTTATTTAGATGTGGTTTCATTTGTGTGGTGTAATAAAAGTGTCCCCGTATGTGTATTGTAAAATGTGTGTATCCCATTGTGGGCTTTGCTCGCCGCCATTTTCCCAGCGCCTCGTGGATCCGGTCGAATCGATCGGATCGTAAAATGGCCGATTCGGACCATCCGGTCGAATCGTAAAATGGCCGATTCGGACCATCCGGTTGCGAATCGGCACCACCCCGATTCGTAACCGCCAATACGAATCGGGACCCGGGTGCCTCCTTCCAGCGAGGGCCAATGAGGCTTGTGGGGGCGGGCATGCAGCTAGAGCCCTCAGACATGCCGGCATCCCTTGCACTGTGACTGGCAGTATTTTTGAGAAAAAAAAAAGCGACTGGGCGCAACCGGCCACCGTGTTCTTGCGTCAGTACCCCGGCCATGGTTTTACAGTTGTCCCTTGCAAACAAATAAAATGGAAGAACATAATCGGGCAGGCCGAGCGCGGCGCTTGTCATCATTGCATTTCTGAGAACCCTAAAGGCATTTAACATTTCGTTTGACCATTTTATCATATCGGATTGACCCAACAGGGTGGCTTGTCTCAGAATGTTATCGTAATAGGAGCAGTCAGGGATCCACTGTCTACAATAATTTATCATACCTAAGAATGACAGCATGTCCTTCTTGGTTTTCGGGTTGACCAGGCCCGTGACAGACTGGACTCGCTTCTGACTGATGCTCCGTTCTCCCTGTCTGAGAACAAACCCCAAATATTCGACTTGCTTTTTACACCATTGCATTTTCTGTAGAGAGACCTTGTGCCCACATTCTCGTAACCATTTTAATAGAGATACACCATCCTCCCGGCTGGCCTCCTCCGAAGGACTGCATACGAGGAGATCCTCCACGTACTGCAGCAGGACAGAACCATGGCTGGGGTGCCAGGATTTCAGAGTGGCCTGTAACACAATGCTATAGGCCACCGGGGAATCAACGTACCCCTGGGGCATTCTAGACCAGGTAAGCTGTGTGCCTTCGAATGAAAATGCAAAAAGTAGTGCCGTGTCTGGGTGCACAGGGATGCTAAAAAATACATTCTTGAGATCAATCACTGAAAAATGTGTGTGTGCTGCCGGTATGGATAACAGAAGTGATATAACATCTGGGACAAGTGGTGCTATTGGAATCACTAGGGAATTAACTGCGCGCAAGTCTTGGACGAACCTGACAGTGCCGTCAGCTTTGTTTACGGGGTTAATAGGGGTGCTGTATGGAGATACCACTGGTTTTAAAATGCCGTCCTTTAGGAATTGGTCAATCATGGGGCGCAATCCGTCCTCTTTTTCTTTGGACAAAGAATATTATTTCTGGTAAACAGGGTTGCAATTGTCATATAGTCTGGCTTTATATGGAGTGCAACTAATCAGTCCAGTGTCATAGGGACCGTTGGACCACAACTGGTCCAAGTCCCGGAGTTCAGTGGGTAGCGTTTCTGTAATCAGTAAAAAATATGGTGCATGTCTAAGAAGAGAGGGGAGTGTTGGTGAGTCAATAATAAGACCCCCTGTTCTGGAATATATTGTGACTTCTAGTTTCCCAAGGAGATCCCTCCCCTTGTTTTTGTTTGCATGCAACCGCTATGGGCAAGGATGACCGTGCTTTGTAAACCAGGGTCATTTCGTTTTCAATCTCCTGCCACATTTTATTAATTCCATCTTCATCGTTTAAAATATAATTATCAGATGTTGGATGTTTTTGTATCTCAGAAATGGAAGGGACGTCGCTCCACTTCCATCCAGCCTGTTTATCTATAATAGCGTCTATAATTAGTCTCATGTCTTCCTGCGTAAAATTGCGGCCATTACAAGCCTTTTTTAGATAGTTGAGTGTGCCTAAAGGGGTCTCTCTTGGCTTTGGACAGTGTGTTAAAATTTTATTATTATCTTCTATATCCAAAGCCTTTTTTTTTTTTTTTAAATCTGTCTCCAACGGTCATAAAAGGAAGATGAAGAATATCCTCATATTTGACTGGTGGATTGATCGGTGTCCCGGCCTGAGTGCGGGTTATGATCTGGGAAGGCTCACCACTATTTCTAAACAAAGGGGGCGCACTTGGTTCAGGGTTTTTTTTTTTGTGTGTTCTCCTGTTTAGTATCATCGGACTTGGTGGGGGCTGAGGATTTGTGGTCCTCCATTGCTCCCACTGCACCCAATATCTCAGTGTCAGAAAACCGCACTAGGGAAAAATATATTGACTGCTTATAAAGAGGAGGGGGTCGAGGTCCTCAGTTGGCACGAGGCACTTCCTGTTTATTGCGTGGTATACTTTGTTCTATTTTATGTTCTCTGGAACAATCAGACCTTGTTGCGGGGGCCTTTTTGCATTGTTTAGTCTGTCTATTAAACTAATGACTTGCCAAAATTAACCACTGTTCTCCTCCCAGTCTCATGTACTGCATGTCCCACTGAGGGTCTCCCGGTAATAGGGCCATGCTTCGGTGTCATCAAGGCATAACCCCTTTACCATATCCATGTGGAAAAAACTGTTATCACCTTGTCTGGGGAATGGGTTAAAACTACCGACTGCCTCCGTCCATCCCGCTATATTATCCACCCAAGGATTAATAAGGTAGTAATCTGTCCCTCCTACTCTTGCTACATAATCTTTACAGGATTCCCCCTACTAATGGTAAAGGATATTCTTTAACCTTGCTATTTTGAGTACCCATGGTTAGTTGTACAATTAAAATTTCAGACAGATAAAATAGAGAAAGAAAGAAGAAAAGAGAGGCTCTTCACAGTGCTCGAAAAAAAACAACTTATATACTTTAACAATATATATCTATATATCACTTTTGCTCTGTAAATAGCACATACCCACACTGGCTGCAGCCATATATCACATATATACACTTACTGCACAGAGCACATATACACACACAACTCTAAATCCACATTCATAACATTTATACACATATATAATTAAACCGGTAATACAGAAATGACGAGCGTCCGTCTTACCTTACAGACCACTCGGCACTTTAACTTATACTTTAACAATATATATATATCTATATACTTATTGATAAGCATGCATCAAATATACAGTTTTAGATGTTAATCCAAGGTTGTCTTGGGTATCCCAGATACCCTAGATACGGAGCAGTCCCTGACATACTTCCGTACGGGAACGCTGTCCCAATTTAGTTATGTCTGTATCCCAGATACATTAACCCCTTTACTGCTGAGCCATTTCACGTCTTAAAAAAAACACGTTTTTCTTTTTTATTATTATTATTTTTATTATTTTTTATCTTTACTTTAAACATGGTTATCTTTGGTATCATTGGAAAGGCCATGCTCAGGCCTGTCTAATGATACCAAACATGACCCTGTTAGCCCCCTATCTTTCCTTAGGAGTCGATGAGGGCGTTCCCCACACGTCCTCAGCAGTGAAAGGGTTAAAAAAAAAAGAAGAAAAAAAAGGCACGGACCAATTTAGCTCGTAAACCGAGGTCAGAGCCCTCGTCTGGACAAGAAAAATACTCACCAGGACGAGGGGTGACAGGTTATCTCGGCAGCTGCCTCCAAATCTGTGGAGAATTAACTGTCTCCTGTCCGTCCTTTTAGTTCTTATCTCGAAACCCTGTCTCGAGCTGATATTGACACCTTAGATTAAAATCTCATCAACGTTGAAGGAGAGATGATTAGAATGATAAATTAAGACACGGAAGCCTTGTAGTCACTCAAAACACATCTCTGGTTCTATTTGTTTGAACACATTATTTATACATTTCTGCAAAAGAGGCTGTGTTTCTCATCTCATGCTCTAATTGGTAGAGCGGGAGACAGTGGCTGGAAAATCCCCCCCTAACATACAGAACACGTGATTTCGGGGAAATTGCAGATCCTTTCTTCAGAAATGAAACTAATCTTGTAGGATACAGAAACTAAACTTAACAGGGATTCTGCATATATGTGTCCCATATTAAACTAAAGAAATATATATAGGTTGCTACCGATCAATGCGAGACGTTTGGTGCTCCTATTCCCTTCAATATCTTTTTAATATAGGACCGCAAGGTTCACCCCTGCACTCTTCCACAATAACACAGAGCGGTTACTGTATGATGGCACTTGCAGGCCTGGCACCAAAAGCACAATATCTGGGTGCACTGACGCCTTGACCAGAATCATATCTTTTCAATATAGGACCGCATGGTCCACCCCTGCACTCTTCCACAATACCACAGAGGGGTTACTGTATGATGATACTTGATGGCCTGGCATTAAAAGGCACAATATCTGGGTGCACTGACGCACATTAACAGATAAAAAAAAACACTTTTCAATATAGGACCGCATGGTCCACCCCTGCACTCTTCCACAATACCACAGAGGGGTTACTGTATGATAGTACTTGCATGCCTGGCACTAAAGGCACAATATCTGGGTGCACTGCCATTGACGCCTGTATCAGATTCATATCCTCAGAGGGGTTACGGTGTGACGGCACTGTTGCCGACGCTAAAAGCCCAATTTCAAAGCACCTATTGTTACTTTCATCCAAAGCCTGCGTAAGTTTCACAATAATTTAGCCAAAAAAAACACTAAACTTTTTCTGCGCGTCCTAAAATGTCTTTTCATACAGGCTGCCGCCCCAAGCAGTTGTTTATGGACAGATTAAAGGAAAAGCATTTACCGTCATATGAAACGTCATTTTTTTTTGTTTTTAAGTGTTTCTATACATCCTAGAAATCTGCCACTTCACAGGCAGGTTATGGGGACCTCCTAGGCACGATATTTGAAGGAATTTTTCGTTTTTATTTTTAACCCTTATTTCATGGAAAACTCACTGTCTCTTTAAAAACGTTTTTTTTTAAACTTTTTGTCCTTGTTTCCTGTCCCCCAGGGCACTACCCGGACCCCCATACACCTTTTATGGCAAATATGTAGCATATATGCCCTCTTGGAGGGCACTCTAAAAAAACCGAATTTTCAGCCCCATTGACTTGCATGGGGTTCGAGTTCGGGTTCGGGTCCGGTCCCGAACAAATGGGAAGTTCGGTTCGGGCTCGAACCGAACTCGAGGAGTGTTCGGCTCATCCCTAATCTACACTACATGAATGAACCTCCAAAAAATATAATTTATTTAATATACAGACGAAGTCATCAATGTATAATCCACTCAACTGTGTCTATTGTACAAAAATATAATAAAATTCACATTACAATTTATTTATAAAGCGCCAACATATCTCATAGCGCTGCACAATGGGTGGCATAAGAAGAATAATAAGATTGACACACACAATAAGAGAAAAAGAACAGCCTGTACCCTGCTCAAGAGCTTACAATCGAATTGAAATGGAACTGAAAGCAAGGGAAAATAACTGAGTATGAGAGGGAGTGAACATGGTTGAGGCTTTGAGCTGATTGCAGAGTTTGCTGGAGGCATTTTTATATGAGGTTTGTTCTTATTGGAAAGTGCTCACATGACATAAAATAAAAGTATCGGTACTCGGTATCAGCGAGTACTTTCTAAAAGTATCGGTACTCGTACTCGGTCTTAAAAAAGTGGTATCGGTGCATCCCTACTTAAAAGTATTTATAAAGCGCCAACAATATCTGTAGCGCTGTACAATGGGAGAGCCTGAATAACAAATATACATACGCGTTACACTCACAGAACAGGAGGAGGGAGGACGCTGCTCCAGAGAAAGGATTTTTGCTGCAGATGAAAAGAATAAACGATTGAATAAAAAAAAGAAACAATTTATTTACATTGAATCCTATTGGCTGTCGAACTGAATCACTTCTCTATGGGGCAATTTCCCTGCCGCGGCAAGGCGGATCAACTATAAAATTCATCTTTTTTTCATGTAACTTGTATCAGGTCGTCCGACAAATCCCAATGAAATAATTAAGATCGCTCGTCTGATGTAGACGCAGAAAATCATCTGGAGTCGCCCGATGGTGGTCGCATGCAGTGGACGAGGGCTGATTCAGCTGCATGTTGTGGCGCAGGGTTGCCAGGTCGGCCATGTTTTCCTGGACACATATTACTAGTTCATGCAGAGGGGGAGACCAGGGAAAAAGTGCTGCCCTGCAACATGTATAATTCCTATGCTGCAGGAAGGAAATCGAGGCAGGTCACCTGGAATTCCTTTCCTGCAGTATATGGGTTATACATGTTGCAGGGTGGCATTTTTCACACCCTGCCCATCAGTAGAAATAAATTGTATGTGTCCAGAAAACCATGGCTGACCTGGCAACTCTATGATGGGTCGGACGATATGGGGTGATCGCACCATCGCAGGAATACGGTGCCAGTGGACGCCCAGCCTAAACCTATTGGTCCAATGGGAGATTTAGTCCTTACCCCATTTAGAGGTATTTGGGGCGCTGTGTCTTTAAATTGTCACTGTATAATCATCCCATATTGTAATGTTATTATAGGGTGATGTATGTGTGATAACTCTGTGTAATCATTACCACATAGGCTGGAAGATGGCCGCCATTGTACACAGGCGGCCATCTTGTTCAGAATATTGGTTCACTTGTATATAACTAGACAGGTTTGTAGCTGAAACTAGAATGAGGTATACGTAGAAATTTAGGAATGCGTTTAGATTAGCAGAAAAGCAATTAAAGCTTTATGAAAGATCTCTGCTGTTCCTGGCACGGAGGAGAAAAGCGAAGTAGATCCTCCAAGGTCGTTGGGGCCCGCAGAAAGACAAAGGAGTAGAGATCAGGCCAGGTGCCATCTGTAACAAGTGATTGTAGGCGCAAGGGAGGAGGGCGCAGCCCGGAACAGTAAGAGCAATTAATTATGATTTACTGAAACTAACACAAAGTTTGCCAATGTACAGCCAATTAATGAAATGTCTTTGTATTAGCCAAAGGGAGGTATTAACCCACGTGGGGTGGAATAAAGTGTCATTGGGAGGTGGGCTAACTGGGATGTACCTAATTACGTATTTTTGGGTATAAGATCCCTTGCACGGGTGAAAAGGGGGGCTCACTCTTTGCGATTCAATCCTGTGTGGGCACTTGTGTGACGACACAATAAAGTTTGCCTTTCCTGAAGAGACTCGTGTTCTGACAATCCTTACTTGTGCCCGGTCCGGCGCCGTCTTGAAAGTGAATCTGTTTTTGTCCGCCTACAATATTACATTATCTTATTCTATATCTGTTAAATATCGCCAAAAAAATAGTCCAATAACCGAATGACCACTGATTGGGGACTGTCTGATGGGAGTAACTCACAGTATCCTGGCGCATCAGCCCCCCAAGCATTAACTCCTGTATCCCTCCGCCAGGCGGAACGTCTCGTCATGTGACTGGGGGCTCTGACTGGCCCGCTATCAGGGGGAGGAGCTACAGAGAGAGTCGAGTCACGTGGCAGGGAGCCCCCGGGAAGGTCCGTGGAGAGACGGAGGATGGAGTGTCCGGGGTCTGGAAGGAGGAGGTGGTCAGAAAGTTCGGGCAATGTTTGTTTCTACAGGTAACGGCGAGGGGGAGGAGCGACTGAGCGAGGATCTGCAGGGGAGGGAGGCGCTGCAGACAACAAGGGGTTAATGTATTTTCTACACTGGTAAAAGTTTCCTTCGCGCCGATTGGCTTTCCTTGTCAGCCTATTGGCTGCTTGCTCTGAGCCGCGTCTGTGCTGTGATTGGCCACTGTCTGCTGTGTTGGAATGGGTACCTGACGTCAACGTTTCGTTGGTTGAGCTTGCGCGGATTGGTTGACTTGTCACTGTTAGATCTTCTGATTGGCTGTTTCTTATCGGCGTTTGGTTGCTACACGTTCGAACGGTGTTAGGAGCTGCCGGGTAACGTGAGGGAGAGCGGCGGGTGTTCAGGGTGAGGTACAGCCCGGGGGCTCCGTATGCTCTGCTGTATGGGATTATCCATGAATGCAGAGATATAACCCGCTTCTGCTCCTTATTTGCTGTTTATGAAACTACTGCACCTCCAGCCGCTACAATATCCCCATATTCACCCACTGCCTAACTACTGCACCTCCAGCCGCTACAATATCCCCCATATACACCCACTGCCTAACTACTGCACCTCCAGCCGCTACAATATCCCATATACACCCACTGCCTAACTACGCACCTCCAGCCGCTACAATATCCCCATATACACCCACTGCCTAACTACTGCACCTCCAGGCCGCTATAATATCCCCCATATACACCCACTGCCTAACTACTGCACCTCCAGCCGCTACAAATCCCCAATACACCCCCACCTACACACTATGATACTTCCAGCGCCTACCAGCCGCCGAATACTCACTGTATCCCTATACCTTACCCCATCCACCTCCCTCACTGCACTTACTCCAGCCGCTACAATATCCCCCAATACACCCACTGCCTAACTACTGCACCTCCAGCCGCTACAATATCCCATATACACCCACTGCCTAACTACTGGCACCTCCAGCCGCCTACAATATCCCCATATACACCCTACTGCACCTCCAGCCGCTACAATATCCCCATATACACCCACTGCTAACACTGCACCTCCAGCCGCATACCTGCTGCTTAACTATGCACCTCCAGCCCGATATTATACACCCACTGCCTCCAGCTGCTATATCCCCCATATTCACCCACTGCCTAATCACTGCACCTCCAGCTGCTTCAATATCCCATATACACACACTGCCTAACTACTGCACCTCCAGCCGCTACAATATCCCCATATACACCCACTGCCTAACTACTGCACCTCCAGCCGCTATAATATCCCCATATACACCCACTGCCTAACCACTGCACCTCCAGCCGCTACAATATCCCCATATACACCCACTGCCTAACTACTGCACCTCCAGCCGCTACAATATCCCCATATACACCCACTGCCTAACTACTGCACCTCCAGCCGCTACAATATCCCCATATACACCCACTGCCTAACTACTGCACCTCCAGCCGCTATAATCTCCACATATACACCCACTGCCTAACTACTGCACCTGCAGCCGCTATAATATCCCCATATACACCCACTGCCTAACTACTGCACCTCCAGCCGCTATAATATCCCCATATACACCCACTGCTTAACTAATGCACCTCCAGCCGCTTCAATATCCCCCATATACACCCACTGCCTAACTACTGCACCGCCAGCTGCTTCAATATCCCATATACACCCACTGCACCTCCAGCTGCTATATCCCCCATATTCACCCACTGCCTAATCACTGCACCTCCAGCTGCTTCAATATCCCATATACACACACTGCCTAACTACTGCACCTCCAGCCGCTACAATATCCCCATATACACCCACTGCCTAACTACTGCACCTCCAGCTGCTATAATATCCCCCATATACACCCACTGCCTAACCACTGCACCTCCAGCCGCTGTAATATCTCCATATACACCCACTGCACCTCCAGCCGCTATATCCCCCATATGCACCTACTGCCTAACTACTGCACCTCCAGCTGCTATAATATCCCCCATATACACCCACTGCCTAACTACTGCACCTCCAGCCGCTACAATATCCCCATATACACCCACTGCCTAACTACTGCACCTCCAGCCGCTATAATCTCCACATATACACCCACTGCCTAACTACTGCACCTCCAGCTGCTATAATATCCCCCATATACACCCACTGCCTAACTACTGCACCTCCAGCTGCTATAATATCCCCCATATACACCCACTGCCTAACCACTGCACCTCCAGCCGCTGTAATATCTCCATATACACCCACTGCACCTCCAGCCGCTATATCCCCCATATGCACCTACTGCACCGCCAGCTGCTATATTATCCCCATATACACCCACTGCCTAACTACTGCACCTCCAGCTGCTATAATATCCCCATATACACCCATCGATGACTCCCCTACCTTTTAATATTGTATATGTTTTAAATTAAAGATTCTTTTTCCACTTAACCTCTCCACGCTTACATATGTTAAACGCCCATATATTTTATGCTTACCGCATATTCATTCATCTATCCATCTACTGGAGTACACCAGCTCATCCAGCCAGAGGCTAAGACCCCCTGGGAAGTGGTCTACTGCTGCTTTTACGGAACCACCTTTATAGGAGGTTCTGAAGCATGTCCTTTTGGTGTATACACACTGTGAAGTATTTGATCGAAGTGAACAGGGAAACAGGAACCATCACGACCAAAGGGCGGAGTCCCCCAGAGACTCAACTGTGCATGGAAATGTAACCGGAATCCACTTGGTTCACTCGGGACGAGGCCGGACCGGACACGAGCAAGGATTGTCTGGACACGAGTCTCTTCAGGAAAGGCAAACTTTTATTGTGACGTCACAGAATGCTCAGACAGGATTGAATCGCAAAGACTGAGCATCAATTATACAGTGTCCTGAGGTTTTATACCTCAAATACATAATTAGGTACATCCCAATTAGCCCACCTCCCGGTGACTCTATCCCACCCCACGTGGGTTAGTACCTCCCTTAGGCTAATACAAAAGACATTTCATTAATTGGCCGTAACTTTGTGTTAGTAACAATAAATCATGATTAGTTACTCCTACTGTTCCGGGCTGCGCCTGGTTCCCTAGCGCCTTCAATTATTTGTTACACATGGCACCTGGTCTGATCTCTATACTCCTTCTTTTGAATTTCTGCGGGCCCCAACGACCTTGATGTATCTTTCTCTGTGCCTGGAACAGCAGAGATCTCTCTCAGCGCTTTAATTGGTTTTCTGCTAATCTCAGCACATTCCTAAATTTCTATGTATGCCTGATTCTAGTTTCAACTAAAAACTACCTAATTATTTTCAAGTGAACCAATATTCTGAACAAGATGGCCGCCTGGCTTACAATGGCGGCCATCTCCAGCCTATTTCCACTACAGTATTGAGCTATTCAGCTCCACACCTGTGAGTTTTTTCTTATTCAGTCTTGACTATACGACATATACAATATTGCCCAATTGGTTTTTTTCCTTCTCTTTTTTTCCCTTCTCTGCTCGGTACCTTCATCATGTGACCGAAGAATATTTCGGACTATCTTTAAAAGAGATTTTTCTCAGATTCTTGATTTCAAAAACTCAAAGAGGACTAACATATATTTGCGCTCCCGAATGTACTGTGGTATTTTTGTTTTTATATTCATATACACACACTGCCTAACTACTGCACCGCCAGCTGTTTCAATATCCCATATACACCCACTGCCTAACCACTGCACCTCCAGCCGCTACAATATCCCCATATACACCCACTGCCTAACTACTGCACCTCCAGCCGCTATATTATCCCCATATACACCCACTGCCTAACCACTGCACCTCCAGCCGCTACAATATCCCCATATACACCCACTGCCTAACTACTGCACCTCCAGCCGCTACAATATCCCCATATACACCCACTGCCTAACTACTGCACCTCCAGCTGCTTCAATATCCCGTATACACCCACTGCCTAATAGGGCTGTGCAATATGGACAAAATAATCATTGTTTCTTTTTTTTTTTTTTTTTTAAATATTGCGATTTAGCCAATTGGTTTTGCTTTTTCAAACCTGCTACATACATTCTAAATGTATTCAGCTCATGGATACTGCCCCAGCTCACCTCTTTCCGCCACGTGTTCGGCTCCCTGTGAGCTTCTGGCGGCATGGAGCTTGGGCGCTCGCCCGGGGGAACCACGTGACGAGCCGTGAGAACGCGGCTGTACACGTGGTTTCCCTGCGAGCGCCCTAAGCTCCAAGCCACCGGAAGCTTACAGGGAGCCGAACACGTTAATTTCCGCAGCCCTAAAATGAATAGATAAAATCGCAGCCTTATGCGGTTTAGAAATCGCCTGTGATTTAAATCGCGATATATATATATATTTTTTTTTTTGTGTGATTTAGGCTAGGGTCAAACGAAAGCATTTTTACACTCGAACGGAAAAAAGTGCGTCCGAACGCATTGACGTATTTTTTCACGGAATACGCGAAAACGGTCATACGATGAGCATTTTTGTGCGTGATTTTTTTTACGGATCCAAACCAGGAAACTTTGGGTGTCTGGACGTTATGTTGGCCGGACATGAGCAGCGTCTGACGTCTCCAAATCACGCACACACACACACACACTGCTAGCGGACGCAGCGCACTCTGTACGTCAGTACTAGCGGTTCGGCGTTCTCGAAAAAAATGCGTTCATTTTCCACTTGCGTTGCGCAGCCGGACTCTCGTGCGACCGTACTTCGTATATTGGCCGTCATTTGCTGCTAGTGCGGCCGTAATTAAGTGCGCCAGAACGCATGTTAAAAGTGCGCTGGTCTGACCACAGCCTACTGCTTAACTACTGCACCTTCAGCCGCTATATTATCCCCATATACACCCACTGCCTAACTGCTGCACCTCCAGCCGCTATAATATCACCATATACACACACTGCCTAACTGCTGCACCTCCAGCCGCTATAATATCACCATATACACACACTGCCTAACTACTGCACCTCCAGCCGCTATAATATCCCCATATACACCCACTGCGTAACTACTGCACCTCCAGCCGCTATAATATCACCATATACACCCACTGCCTAACTACTGCACCTCCAGCCGCTATAATATCACCATATACACACACTGCCTAGCTACTGCACCTACAGCCGCTACAATATCCCCATATACACCCACTGCCTAACTGCTGCACCTCCAGCCGCTATAATATCACCATATACACACACTGCCTAACTACTGCACCTCCAGCCGCTACAATATCCACATATACACCCACTGCTTTTGATGACTTTGGCACCGGATGCTTCTGAGCTACATTTCCCATGATGCACGTCCTCATTAGCAGTTAAGTGACCATGGTGGGACCTCCATGCCCCTCACTCGCTGCGTCTGGTTAGCCGGCTGCAGTAACACATTCCCTGGCTGTGTGTCAGGACTCGTCCCCCTGGCGCCCCCTTTGTTTTCTCTTTTTCGCCATGTTCTGCATGAACTATGCAGGTTCCAGGACTTTATGTTGAACCATGCTTATTCCTGGACTCTCTGATTTTGAATTCTGGACCTGAAACCTCACCTGCACTTGATCCCACTTGATTAATCCTGCATATGAGGAATCTAGGCCCCTTATCCCACGCTTCCTCATTGAAGTTCCTAGCCTTGCCTACTGCTGACCTGCTTTCTTGAACTCCCTGTCTGGAACCCCTCTGAACCAAGGACATTCCTGCTTACCCTCTGCTCTGAATTATCAATCATTACCGGTATCCTCCTTGTCCCCCCTGTACCCCTCTCTTATATTGCTATTACCTGTGTACCAGACCCTTGCATATCCTGACTACTCTTTTGCCTGCTCCCATTGTATCTCCGCCTGATTTCTATGTTATCTGTATCCGTTGTTTATCCAGTTCTCCCATTCCTACTACCCCCAGCCGCCTCCTATTGTCTGGTTCTGAATTCCTGTGTTTATAGTTTGTCTGTTTATTACAAATAAACCCTGTAACCTGCCTATATCTGTTCCTTATTCACTGCATCTTGGGCTCACACCCACATTTCTCCACACCGTGCTAGGCCAGGGTCCTAACACTGTGTGTGTGTAATGTCAGTGTGTGTGTGTTCACAGTTTTGTCCTTTTTCATTCAGATCGCTGTACGTCGTCATGCCGCTTTAATGAAGCTGAGCCGGGGACATGTCCAGGTCCAGTTCTCCCGATTCCTCGCTCTCCATCTCATCCCTCCTGGCCAGTTGCAGTCTGAGCCGCAGCGGCAGCTCGTCCCGCTCCTCCGCTGCCGTCACATACAAGGACCGGCTGTACGACTCCGCCAGCAAGGCGCTGGAGGCTTATATCCGGGACTACGAGGAGGGCCTCCAGTCTCCTCTTCAGACGGGGAAGATCTCCCTCGGTGGGTCTGCCAGGGCTCGTCCTCCTGCCGCTAAAAGAGGTGAGTGGGCTTTACCTTTTGTATTCAGGGTCTGGGGCCCCGGCCACTGCCGCGTGGACTCATAGAGGGTCATTTTGGGGCAATTCTTCTCTTCACAAAGCTTTCAGTTCCCCAAACACAGGTAAATGGACTCTGAAATACGCCGCGTTCTGCTGCGATTTGACGCCGCCGAAATTGTCCCATAGAGAACGATCGACTAGTCTATTATCAGACGCCAAATGCCAGCGACATGACCGGCTCCCTGTGATTTCAATCCCGCAGGGTTAAGGCCAGGGGCGCAATAGGCGTTTTCTTTAATGCACTAGCATGCGTTAAAGAAAACGCTAACGCACCAGCCCCCCTCGACGCCCGCCTCCCCCCCCCTCCATATGGCTGCAAAGCTTTGCAGCCCCATCGACGCTCATCCTAGCGTGATGATCTCTAGGTGCACTCATGCTATGCGCGCACTAAATGTGCGCGCGCAAGCATGTGACCGTCTCTGTCCGCAGCATCACAACGCTTCGACGGGCGCTGGTAACGCGAGCTAGTGCGCAGATGAAGACGCCTAGTGTGCCCCCAGCCTAAACCGGCAAATCATTAAGCTGCAAGATCCTAAATGGAAAATCACTGGGGATTTCATTTATTTTTCACAAAAAGTTTTTAATTTTTAAAATACACTCCCCCCCCCCCCCCCATTATATTTTGTAATTATTTATTGTTTTTTTTGTTTAAGGATCTTTTTATTTAGACACATTTTTATTACATTTCTATTGGTTTAAGCTCATGTTTGTTTGTTGTTTTTTTTTTTTTCCTGCTCGGTGGAATTCGAGGCCTAATTTGGCGTTTTTTGTTAACGTCCGATAACAGCTTCGGTGATTCCACTTTTGGCAAATTACAGTGAACATTCGATAAATGGTGAATTCACCAAATTTTCGACGCTATGGAATCACCGAAATGGAGTTAAATCGCCAGGTTAGCAGGTGGTTCGCAGCGGATTGGCGATCCTTTCAGCCTGTCCTGTTTCAGTTTTCCTGCAGGAGGCCACATTGTGTCCCATACACGTCACCAAGAGTTTCAGTCTTCAGGACAGCTCGGTAACCAGACGGGCACAATGTCTCCTACATTAGCTGGCGAACCGGTGACCTGGGCACCGGAATCCTGAAACGCCTGGAAAGAGGTCATGTGATTCAGTAGGGTAGCTGTATTTTAGAAGTTACTTGTCCCCTGTATTCTCCACGTTCCCAAGTCCACTAAACCCAGGCCGTAGACCAGCTCTACGACGTGTTCTTGTCAGCGGGCGACGCGGCAAACGAGTTTTTGATCAATACTGTCAGGTATATTGGAAGGGAAAAAAGGTAAAATGGATGCCTGTAGCCATTTTGTTTTTAAAGACTGTCTTTTCTTTCAATTTTCCCTAGTTTAGGAATGAACCGAGATTTTTTTTTTTTTTAGAGTTCATGGCTAGGTGAAATCTTATATTTTTTTTAGAAATACCAGACACGAAGGAATCTTAAATGTCTTTATTTGATATAATGCCCGAGCTAAGTGCTAAGACCTGTCATAATTAAATTTATTAGTCTGTTTTAAGTCTTTAAAACAAAGATATTTTGTTTTTTGGGTATAAAGAAATGAGAATTTAAATTCTGTAATGTGTGTATATATATTCACGAAAAATATTTCTATAATCAAGGTATATTCTATTATATTTACAGTAGAAAATATATGCTCCAATAAATATTATGTAAGTATATAATTGGTAAAAAATAATATTGTTACTGGAGAATAGATTCTGTGAGTTAGCTAGAGAAAAGAATTCAACTGATAAAGACTCAGTAAATAACTAGAAAGGAGTAAGGGATATAAATTTTAAGGCAGGCTCGGAGGCTTCATATTTGCAATCCCTTTCTTTATTGCACCCACAGCAGTAAAGAACAGTGACAATAAAGAACAAGAAAAAAACATAAACAAGCCCCCAACGTGGGGTATACTCCCAGTCTGTAAGCCCCGCCCCCAAGTCTATAAATCGTCTGGGCTGGAGCAGTCACGCCCTCTTTCTTTACTGCTCCTGCTACAGACCAGATGAGTATCTCCCATTTACCTTCTGGTTTATATGTATATGAGAGTGTATAAGATTTTATATATACTTGGTTGTTATCTTAATATTTTTTTCTCTGGGTGCCGACTTTCCCCGGCTATAACCGCGGGGGTTGGCTACCCACCCGGCGGGTAAACTCTAGCGGGCTTCCACAGTCCGCTCGGGGTTTCCAACCGGATGCTGTTTTATTTATTCCCTTTACTGGATAAGTTGTCTCGTACCGGCATTGCGGTACCACGGGGGCTGGACGCGCAGCGCGCGATTTCTCGGCTCCACTGAGGCTGGCTGGGTTCCCGCGAGATCGAGCGGGATCCCGGCGGCCATCTTTAGACCACGTGACCGCGTGCGGCTTTCGACATTCCGAGGCACTCACTCTGCAAGACGGTACCCGATTGTTATAACATGGCCCATTCCGGCCAATCTAAGAGTAGTGGGGCTTCCCTGGTCGAGGAGTCTGACTCGGCTTCTGGCTCCCGACACTCCGATCGCTCGGATGCCTTTGCCTCCCCCCCTCCTCCTAAGAAACGATCGAGATCGGCCTCTAGATTCGCGGCATTGGAGACCGCACTACAGGCCTCCATTTCCCGATCTCTTTCCTCTGCGGTGTCTACCTTGTCATTGTCCTTTCGCAGGACTATGGATGAAGCGGTGGCTTCTGTTCAGGGACTCCCCGCTGCCAAGGCAGTTCCGGTCTCCCCTCCTGAAATGATTACCCCTTCTGAGGCAGGCCCGAGTGGCTCTAAGAGACGTGCAAAAACAAGCACTTAGATGAACCTCCAAGAGGGGCTGGCATCCCCGACACTCTGCCTATTGAGAATAGCGAGGTGACCTCGCATAAGAGAACCCCTAGCCGCGAGGCGTTGGTGGTTGCTGTGGCTAAAGATAGGCCTCTACCCAAGGGTTCTGGCCGGCTCCCCAGGATTTCTGACTCGGAGGGTGAGGAACCCGAGCAAGGGGAGGATGATGGAGTCATTGAAATATATGCTCCGCATGATGTAGGCCTGATGGCCGAGGAGGTTGGTCCCCCACCACCATTGATGTCTGATAAAGATGTGGTTTGCGACCCTCTGGGCCGCCCGATGTTTTCCCCGGCGGGGGTGCTGCACCCGAGATCGACCGCATGGTCCCCTATGCCCCATGTGGAATTGTGGGTTGATGCCCATATGCGTCTCCCAATGGACAAAGAGACTAGGGTCAATATGAGGGCCGAATGTCCTCGCCCTACCACCGCAGGCAAGACTTGCCTCACCCCGGTGGTTGACGAAGATTTCGTCAAATTTATGACTGCCAAGGGGTGGTGCCCTAAGAAGGGTATCGATATGGCGTTGAGAGTTTGTGAGGACAAGGTCCTCGATGTGGCCTCCCCATTGATTTACCTCCTTGATATGGTGGAAGATGCCCGGTTACACGATACCCCCTTGGATTTAGACGAGACCACGGGTTGGATTCAACGCTCGTTGTGCTTGTTGGGGGGCGCGAATGCAGCATTGGCCGCTGAACGGCGCAAGTCGATGATTCTGAGGATGGACCCTCAACTTACCGCCATGGCTACTAGAGACAAGGGTGCATTGGCTAAAGGTATGCTTTTTGGTGACGGTTTCATCAAGAATATGGGTACCTACACCAGCGCCTTTACCGCCTTAGATAAGGTTGAAACGGCCATAAAGAAGGTGTTCCCCAGGAAGGTTTTCGACCGGGCTGGCAGAGGAAGGGGCCGCTCTGCCAGCCGAATCGGTTCTGTGGGCATTACCAGAGGCTCCTTCCAGAGGGCCTCCGCTGCCGCTGATCCGGGTCCCACCGCCTACGGACCTTCTAACCGAGCACAGGTCTGGAGAGGCCGTGGTTTCAGAGGTGGTCGAGGGGCCTTTCGTTCCCGGCGTCCGAATGGTGAGTCTTCCATCTCTTATTCCACATTCAAATGTTCAGGTGGGGGGCCGCATCGGCTGTTTTCTCAGGAATTGGGAGGTTTTAACATCAGACCCTTGGGTCCTCCATACTGTGGGGGGATTCGAAATAGAATTCGAGTCTACCCCTCCTTGTGGGGCGAAAAACCCCCAACCTCTACACCTTTCCGTAGACCAGGAGCTCTTGGTTCAGGAAGAGGTCACGGCTCTGGCACGGAAAGGTGCTATCGAAGAGGTCGCTTGGGACTCCCCCAAGTTCGTGAGCAATTTGTTCCTGGTGGCCAAGAAAGGGGGCGGCATGCGCCCGGTTATAAATCTCAGGAATCTCAATGTGTGGGTGACATATCGTCATTTTCAGATGGAAGGTTTTCATACTCTCAGGGATATGCTCTTCGAGAGCGATTGGTTGGTCAAGCTGGATTTGAAAGATGCTTACCTTTCGGTCCCCATGGCTCCAGCGTCCAAAGACTTCCTTTGTTTTCCCTGGCGCGACCGCATGTGGCGCTTCACGTGCCTCCCATTCGGCCTTTCATCCGCTCCGTGGTGCTTCACGAAGCTCATGAAACCGATCGTGGAATCTCTGCGTATACGGGGCGTACGCCTCGTCATTTATTTAGACGACATTCTGTTAATGGCAGATTCCGCGGAATCTCTTCTCCTCCATTTGTCATGGACAATCTCACTCTTACAGGACTTGGGTTTCCTGATAAACGAGGAGAAGTCTCTGTTAGTGCCCACTCGGGGCTTGGAATTCCTAGGTTTTCGGTTGGACTCACAAGATATGACACTCAGTGTTCCCCCTTCCAAGATCCGTTCCATTCGCAAGGAAGTTCGTTCACTCTTGCGGGACCCCTTACCTACGTTGAGGGAGCTGGCAAGGGTGATCGGTCTCTTGGCAGCAACCCGACTAGCGGTTCTCCCTGCTCCTCTTCATTACAGGGCCCTCCAGAGATTGAAGGCCCGTTCTCTCCGTTCGGTGACGGATTATTCCCGCAGGGTCCCCCTCTCCGACGATGCGAGGAGAGATCTGGAATGGTGGCTGACGGATTGGTCTCGTTGGAATGCTCGCCCAATCCGGCTTCCTCTACCGACTTTAACTATAGAATCCGACGCGAGCCGTTCGGGTTGGGGGGCGCGTTGCGGAATGATGGAGACAGGCGGTGGTTGGTCGATCCAGGAACAGGGTCTTCATATCAACGCTCTGGAGTTGCTCGCGGCGTTCTTCGCCCTCAGATGCTTTTCCAGGGGGACCGATCACCGCTGTGTTCTCCTCAAACTGGACAACCTTTCGGCGGTCAGATATATCAATGCTCTGGGGGGACCTCGGTCACTGGCTCTGACGTCGGTGGCCACCGACTTGTGGAGCTTTTGCCTTCCCCGGGGTCTGTTTGTGGTGGCTCAGTACCTTCCAGGTCTCGCCAATACAGTGGCGGACTGGAATTCTCGTCACCTGACGGACTCGGGGGATTGGCGTCTGCAACCTTCGGTGTTCGCCACCATCAACACGTTATGGGGTCCTCTCAGGATGGATCTGTTTGCTTCCAGACTGAATCGTCAGTTGACGGAGTTTTACAGTTGGCGTCCGGATCCGGAGGCAATAGGCACGGACGCCTTCGTTCAGAATTGGCCGGAGGGTCGTCTCTTTGCCTTCCCTCCGTTTCAGCTGTTATTGCGAGTTTTGAGGCGTCTTTGCGACACGGGGTCGGAACTGGTGTTGGTGACACCGCTCTGGCGGACCCAACCGTGGTTTCCCCTGCTATTGGAACTAGCTCTGGCGCCTCCCAGGTTGATTCCACACTCGTCCTCACTACTCCTGGGGCCGGACGGCCTTCCTCACCCGTTGTTACGGGAGGGGAGATTATCCCTCATGGTTTGGTTGATTTCAGGTTCTCTTGGCGGGCCACGGGCATTTCGGCTAGAACTGAGGAACTGCTGCAGCAAGCTTGGGCCCCGGGCACGAAAGGGGCCTACCGCTCTGCCTGGTCAGCTTGGCACAATTGGTGTCTGCGACGGGGTGAGGATTCCACTTCTGCCCCTCTAGGGTCAGTTTTGGATTTCTTGTCATCCCTTTTTGATTCAGGGTTGGCGTTCCGGACCATTAACGTCTACCGTTCCGCTTTGTCGGCTGGTCACAGGGGTTTCGATAGTTCCCCGCTAGGGCGACATCCGTTGGTGTGTCGTCTCCTTAAAGGGGTGCGTTTATCTCGGCCTCCGGTTCCACGGTATTCCTCGACGTGGGATGTTTCCATTGTTTTG
The DNA here is from genome assembly GCA_009667805.1 of Leptobrachium leishanense. Taxonomy (NCBI): domain Eukaryota; kingdom Metazoa; phylum Chordata; class Amphibia; order Anura; family Megophryidae; genus Leptobrachium; species Leptobrachium leishanense. Next base: position 25,842 of record RXON01001379.1, on the reverse strand, counting down.
AATTTTCTTCGCACTTGGCCGGGTAATGCTTCTCTTTCCTTACGTCAGTTATCGGCGAAGTTGCTGGTGTTAATGTGTTTGATCTCCTGTAAACGGGTTGGTGACGTTCGAGCGCTAGACTTTGGGGCACGATCTTTCAGCCCGGAAGGGGTTTGTTTTGATGTGTCCCGGCGGACTAAAACCGCAATACGTACGGTATTTTTTCCGGCATACCCGGGGGTCCCGGACTTATGTCCTGTACTTTGCCTTAAGGAGTATGAGAGTCGCACTTTGGCGTTTCGTTCACTCCCGGTTTCTCCGCTGTTTATTTCCTTTTGTGCTCCGCACAAATCTGTTAGTTCACCTACGTTGGCGAGGTGGGCTCGTTGGTTGTTAGACCTTGCTGGGGTAGATGTTTCTCTTTTTGGTGCACATTCTATTCGCAGCGCAGCAGCTTCTAATGCTTTCCTAGCTGGCTGCCGCCTGGAGGACATTATGAAGTCTGCAGATTGGTCACGAGAGTCTACTTTTCGTACCTTCTACTTTAAACCGGTCTCGCATTGGTCTCAGGCACTGATGCGTTGAACGTGCAAATATGAAGCCTCCGAGCCTGCCTTAAAATTACCAAATTTTCCTACTTCCTATGACGGAAAGTTTGGATTTTAATAAGGACTCGGAGGCGAGTATTTCCCGCCTCTCCCGCCCTGGGGGGGGTGTGTTCTCGACCGGCTGGAGTTCTTGCTGTGGAGGGGCGCAGCGCATGATTTAGTTTGTTTGTGTTCCTCATAATGGGGATGGGTGTTGATGTTTTCCTGTCTGCTCTTATTAATCCTTGGCTTCGTGCTATGTGTTTTTTACAGCCATGTGAAGTTATATGGAGTGGACCTTCGTGTGGACTTACGTGCGCCCTGGACTTGGTTCCTGTTTGTGTCTGGGCGTCGTTCTGTTAGTCGCATGAAGAAAGAGGGCGTGACTGCTCCAGCCCAGACGATTTATAGACTTGGGGGCGGGGCTTACAGACTGGGAGTATACCCCACGTTGGGGGCTTGTTTATGTTTTTTTCTTGTTCTTTATTGTCACTGTTCTTTACTGCTGTGGGTGCAATAAAGAAAGGGATTGCAAATACTCGCCTCCGAGTCCTTATTAAAATCCAAACTTTCCGTCATAGGAAGTAGGAAAATTTGGTAATTTGATATGACATGTAGAGACATAATGTCTATACATTGGGAGAAGAAAAGGTCTTTGTCCAAAATGACCTTGTGAAACACGAGATTATAGAGAATAATATTTAAATGGGGGAATTAAAATAAGAAGTGCAATGCTACCCTCTATGAGATTGTAAAATATATATTTGTATACAAAAATGCTATGACGTCAAATTGACTATAATTGAAGGCGGCAATGTTGGTTGCAAATCAGTCCGAGATTCCGACATTCTGAGACTCACACCACAATGCATGCAGATTTCAGGACATGAGGCACTCAAGACTCTCACCAAATCTCTGACTCACATGCATTGATTATCTGATATCGATAATCTTCACATATTCCAAAATATTACATCAGGAATTCCAAGGCAGACTCATTAAAATCCAGATTGGAGTGGTAATGTATGAGAGCTATTTAAATAAAGGAATTAATGTAATTATATATATTTGTGATATTCTTGCAACATAGACTGAGATTTCTCAGATTCTTGGTAGCTCCAAAAATCTAAGTATTTCTATTCTGCAGATAGAAATATGAGGAAGTGGACATAAGGATTAATCCAAAAAGAAATTGTAAGATTGATATATATATAATTTGGAAATTACTGTGATTGAAATTAATAAGCAAGGAATTATATAACTAGAAATAAAAAGCAAAAGAGAAGTTTTAATTCTCGATTAGGGGAGGATTCACTAAATAAGTTTTATTACTTATCATTCTAAAATAGAATAAATGATAGCTCATCTTTTGTTGATCCATGTAGTATAGAGAGATATAAATATATCTCTAGAAGATCTAGCTGGTTAAACATTGTTTGCTGGGAAATGCATGTTGTATTAAGCAGAAATGTTTATTAACCATTTGTGTATTAGTTACTAACTGATGAGGTAAATGATATTAATCATATATGCAGTTACTAACCTGAGATACATATATTGTGAAGCTAGTTTTTATATGCTGATGGATTGTGGTTTATAAATCTTTGTTTATGATATGAGATTTGAAACTTTTTTGTATACGTAATAAATATATATATGTTTTTATCTGATTATTGTATTCTTCAAAGCAAAACAGACAATTAAAAGAATTTAGGAGAATTTCTAGGAAATATAAACGATTGATATTTGTGTCTCGTATAGGTTTCTTATGAAATAATAATCCCTGACATATTGGAGGCTTGGTTGATAAGTCCAATATATATAACGTGTTATATTCACGTGCAGAGATTATATCCGACAATACATTGCTGACTGCACTTTAATATCTAGTGGTGTATCCCTTGTTTGGCCACTAGGTGGCAGCGAGCGTGCATTAAACCATATGAGAAACTCATGAACCAATGGAACCGTGATAGATCCACAAAGATACAATAAATGGAGCAATATTAGAGGAAAACACACAATATAGAGATAACGCAGCGTCGGGATTTAGTGGGAGATCTTTTTATTCTACCCAGGTGGACCCGGCAATGTTTCGACTCGATCTGACTCTTTTTCAAGCCGGCTAAATCCTGGCGTTGCGTTCTCTTCTTGTTGGCCTCCCTCTCTCCTCCCCCTCCCCCCTACAATCCATTCTGAATGCCTCTGCCAGGCTCATCCACCTTGCCCGCCGCTATGTTGAAAATGACGTCATCGCGCATACATCATTTATTTACGCGGGGAGGCCCATAAAAGTGGCGTCTCACCTCCAGGAAGTCAGAACGCCGCGGGACGAGAGAGAGGTGAGTATCTCTGGCAGGGCTCCGGCTAGCGGAGGACGTGTGGGGAACGTCCCCCGCATACAGCGGAGTTAATGAGGATGTTCCCCACACGTCCTCCGCAGCCAAGGGGTTAATCTGCAGCAAAAAGTCTCTATGAGCATTTTTTCGTCACATTTCTTACACAGATTCTTTTTAATATGTTTTTTTTCTGTAACAGACCTTTTTATTATTATTCATAGGACTTTTATGTTAATTCCAGACATTTTCGTTCAGTAGCTTTTATGCAAACAGCGTTTTAATTTTGACACTTTCAATCGTTCTGTATTTGGGTTTTTTACCCTGTTCGTCAGCTTGCCGTCTTTTCCTGGCGGCTGGTCGGTGCTGTGTTCTGCAGATCGTCGGCTTCTTTCGGATGTGTTAAAGGTATTTTTTGCGGTGGTTCAAATTGATCCAATACGTCGGATGGTTTCGGCTGCGTTTTTTTCGGCAGATTTTCAGCTTCGTGAATCTTCTGGGGTTTTGCGGTGGATTTTTGGATCCGTTCCCTGCGGTGAATGCTGAATTCACCACCGGGTCGAGGGAATTTGATCCCACAAAGTGCGGGGAACGAGAGCAGCGACATTTCGGTGCTTTCTGAATAAAAGCTTATGAAGTTTGGTTGAATTGCATTTTGGTGACGATTATCACTTTTAGGCCCCGTTCACACATCAGCGTTTTACAGCGCATTCCTGCGCGCTGTAAAATGCTCAACCCTGGAAATCCCATGATTTCCTATGGGGCTGGTCCACACCTGGACGTTTTACAGTGCGCTGGAAAACGTTTGACGCCCAAAAAAGTACAGAAGCTACTTCGGGGTGTATTGCAGCGCGTTCACTGCTGCAGTCTATGGCCGTGAGCGTTCGTGCTTTTTTTACGTTGGCACGATACGCGCGTCAAAAAACACTGGACTTTCGTGGGGTTTTGCCACAACAAAGAACCCTTGGGCATTAATAAGGTACAGCCGCTCCTCTTGGCTCTACTTCATGTGAGTTTTTATCTTGGTTTGGTTTTATTACACAATACGCACTATTATTGTCACAATCGTGGAAGCGGAGTATACAGAGACCACATGCAGGGACACGGCAAACAGGCAGCTTGTAGCGGAAACTCCGGGGAATTTATTTACAAGCAGGTGATACGTGTCCGGCAGGTGTAGGATACAAATAAGGGAATGACATACATACAGTACGGTGTAAAGGTTTTAGGCCACGCGGTGAAACGTGCGTTTGGTTACAGTTTTTGCTCGTTTTGGATCCCTGAGACTTTTCCTTAACTTGCTGCTTTGTTGCTGTTTTTGGATGAGTTCTTATGCTTGTCTCTAGGTGGGGTTTGCGCGTGTGGAAGCACATATGAGGGAGCGCCGGCACAGAAATCAACAGCGACGGGGAAAGTGATTGTTTGATGCGGGGGACATATGGATATTTATATTGCGATCAACTGTCACTTTCAAGACAGAGCGGCCGCCTGCGCCTCTACCTGAACGTGGCTCTGGGACTTCAGGCTGTTCTCCTGCGAGATGTCAAACATAAGTATGACGGAATGAGATGGAGTTCCGCCTGCGGGTGTGCTCTATCTGCGTGACCCCGTCGCTTACCGCTGGCCCGACTACCGAGTGGCGCGCACTCGGCGTCTCGTGCGGCCTGGCGTGACCCTAGGGTAGGGTTAGCGGGCGGTGGAGGGGACCCCTGCCTGGAACCAGTCCGACCACTGAGGCGCGCAGCACTCAGCGTCCCGAGCAACTGGTTCCCTGACCTGGCGGGAGTGGGACGCCTGGGGGAAATCGGCCCTAGCAGCCGCGGAGGAAGATTCGGATCTTATTGGGAAACGTTTCGGATCTTAGGCGGGAAACGTTTCCGATCCGGGGGCGGATGTCTCTTCGGATCTTGGGTGGAGAAGGTTTCGAGTCGGGAAGGGATGGCGGGTCGAATCGGAACTGGAGGGCTTCGGATCGGTATGGGCGGGAGGTTCGGATCTGGCGGGACCGGTGGAGAGTTCGGGTCTTACCGCAATGCCGAAGCGCGGTTCCCGGCGGGGCCGTTCGGTTCGGATCTCCGTCTTCCTCGAATCGAAACTTCATGCGCTGCGCCTCTGCCCTGATACTCGATGCAGGGTCAGAGCGCTTGATTCGGATCGTGTCCGGGTGGGCACCGTACTCTGAGGCCGCGGAGGACACTCAGATCCGAAAATACGGCGGAGAATAAACACACACCAGTCAGAGCTGAATGTACTGCAGAATCTGGCTTTTTTATTTACAGTCCAAGTATTTATTACCTCTGCACACAATTAGAATACAATGGGACTCCTTGCCCGCCCTCCCAGGACCCATTGGCCCTTGGCCTTCAGGGAGTCACCAATTCGGACCGGATGGTCCGAATCGGCCATTTTACGATTCGAACCGGATGGTTCGAATCGGCCATTTTCCGAAACGAGAATTCCAACTGCGCCACATGAATCGGAAAATGGCGGCGAGCAAGGCAAACAAAGGGAAAAGTCATTACACCATAAACCAACGGGGAACACGTTATTAACACCACACAATGTCACATCTAAATAAAAAGTACTTATAAAACTGGTAAACGGGGTGCGTGCCACCACACCCAAGTGTCCATGTCCCCACTGTCACTGCACCGCCCCTGGCTGAGGGTGCTGGGCCATCCCGTGACAATAAGGATATGATGTCACACAGCTCTGTATGATGTCACAGGCCGCAGCCGACTGCTCTATTTAAAAAGTGAGCGAGGGATGGAAGGGTGAGAGAGGGATGGATGGATGGGTGAGTGAGGAGAGGGTGTTTTTTTCCTATCTTTTTACACTTTTTGTTTTTTTAAAAAAAAAAAGAAAAAAAAACACCCTCTCTCCTCCCTCCCTCCCCTCACTCACCCATCCATCCATCCCTCGCTCACCCACCACTCACCACTGAGTGAGGAGTGAGTGGGGGGGGGTGTGTGGGGGGGGGTGTGTGGGGGGGTGTGTGGGGGGGTGGGTGAGTGAGTGGGGTGGGTGTGAGTGAGTGGGGGGGTGGGTGAGTGAGTGGTGGGTGAGTGAGTGGGGTGGGTGAGTGAGGGGGGGGTGGGTGAGTGAGTGGGGGGGTGGGTGTGGTGAGTGGGGGGGTGGGTGAGTGAGTGGGGGGGGTGGGTGAGTGAGTGGGGGGGGGTGGTGAGTGAGTGAGTGGGGGGTGGGTGAGTGAGTGGGGGGGGGGTGGTGAGTGAGTGGGGGGTGGGTGAGTGAGTGGGGGGGGTGGGTGAGTGAGTGGGGGGGGGTGGTGAGTGGTGGGGGGTGGTGGTGAGTGAGTGGGGGGGGTGGGTGAGTGAGTGGGGGGGGGTGGTGAGTGAGTGGGGGGGGGTGGGTGAGTGAGTGGGGGGGGGGTGGGTGAGTGAGTGGGGGGGGTGGGTGAGTGAGTGGGGGGGGGGGTGGTGAGTGAGTGAGGGGGGGGGTGGTGAGTGGGAGTGAGTGGGGGGGTGGGTGAGTGAGGGGGGGGGGGTGGGTGTGGGGGGGTGAGTGAGTGGGGGGGGTGGTGAGTGAGTTGGGGGGGGGTGGGTGAGTGAGTGGGGGGGGTGGGTGAGTGAGTGGGGGGGTGGGAGTGAGTGTGGGGGGCGGGTGGGTGAGTGAGTGTGGGGGGGGTGGTGAGTGAGTGTGGGGGGGGGTGGGTGAGTGAGTGTGGGGGGGAGTGAGTGAGTGGAGTTGGGGGGGGAGTGAGTGAGTGTGGGGGGGTGAGTGAGTGAGTGGTGGGGTGGGGGTGAGATGAGTGGGGGGGGGGTGAGTGAGTGAGTGTGGGGGGTGAGTGTGAGTAAAGTGTGGGGGGGTGAGTGAGTGAGTGTGGGGAGGTGAGTGAGTGAGTGTGGGGGGGCGTGAGGTGAGTGAGTGTGGGGGGGTGAGTGAGTGTGGGGGGTGAGTGAGTGTGGGGGGTGAGTGAGTGAGTGTGGGGGGTGGGTGAGTGAGTGTGGGGGGGTGGTGAGTGAGTGTGGGGGGTGGGTGAGTGAGTGTGGGGGGGTGAGTGGAGTGTGGGGGGGTGGAGTGAGTGAGAGTGTGGGTGGGTGATGGGTGGGGTGATGTGAGTGAGGTGTGGGGGGGGGGAGTGAGTGAGTGTGGGGGGGGTGGGTGAGTGAGTATGTGGGGGGGGGTGGGTGAGTGAGAGTGTGGGGGGTGGGTGAGTGAGTGTGGGGGGGGGGGTTGGGTGAGTGTGTGGGGGGGGTGAGTGAGTGTGGGGGGGTGTGAGTGAGTGTGGGGGGGGTGGTGAGTGAGTGAGTGTGGGGGGGGGTGTGTAGTGTTGGGGGGGGTGGGTGAGTTGTGGGGGGTGAGTGAGTGTGGGGGGGTGGGTGAGTGAGTGTGGGGGGGGGGGTGGGTGAGTGTGAGTGGGGGGTGGGTGAGTGAGTGTGGGGGGGGGTGGTGAGTGAGTGTGGGGGGGTGGGGTGAGTGAGTGTGGGGGGTGGGTGAGTGAGTGTGGGGGGGTGTGAGTGAGTGGTGGGGGGGTGAGTGATGTGTGGGGGGGTGGGTGAAGTGAGTGTGTGGGGGGTGGTGGGTGAGTGAGTGGGGGGGGTGGTGAGTGAGTGTGGGGGGGTGGGTTGAGTGAGGTGTGGGGGGGTGGGTGAGAGGTGTGGGGGGGTGGGTGAGTGAGTGGAGTGAGTGTGGGGGGTGGGGGGTGGAGTGAGTGAGTGTGGGGTGGGTGAGTGAGTGTGGGGGGTGTGTGAGTGAGAGTGTGGGGGGGGTGGGTGAGTGAGTGTGGGGGGGGGGGAGTGAGTGTGAGTGTGGGGGGGTGAGTGAGTGTGGGGGGGGGGTGTGAGTGAGTGTGGGGGGGTGGGTGAGTGAGTGTGGGGGGGGGGTGGGTGAGTGAGTGTGGGGGGGGGTGGGTGAGTGAGTGTGGGGGGGGTGGGTGGTGAGGTGTGGGGGGGGGTGGGTGAGTGAGTGTGGGGGGGGGTGGTGAGTGAGTGTGGGGGGGGGTGGTGTGAGTGTGTTGGGGGGGGGGGTGAGTGGAGTGGGGGGGGTGGGTGAGTGAGTGTGGGGGGGTGGTGAGTGAGTGTGGGGGGGGTGGGTGAGTGAGAATGGGGGGGTGGGTAGTGGAGTGTGGGGGGGGTGGGTGAGTGAGTGTGGGGGGGGTGGGTGAGTGAGTGTGGGGGGGGGTGGGTGAGTGAGTGTTGGGGGAGGGTGTGGGTTGAGTGTGTGGGGGGGGGTGGTGAGTGAGTGTGTGGGGGTGGAGTGAGGTGGTGTGGGGTGGTGTGAGTTGAGTGTGTGGGGGGGGGTGGGTGAGTGAGTGTGGGGGGTGGGTGAGTGAGTGTGGGGGGGGGTTGTGAGTGAGTGGGGGGAGTGGGTGAGTGAGTGTGGGGGGGTGAGTGAGTGAGTGTGGGGGGGGGGGTGAGTGAGTGTGGGGGGTGAGTGAGTGTGGGGGGGGGTGGGTGAGTGTGGGGGGTGAGTGGGGGTGTTGAGTGAGCTGAGTGAGGGGTGGGCGAGTGAGGGGTGGGTGAGTGAGTGAGCGAGTGAGGGGTGGGTGAGTGAGTGAGCGATGTGGGGGTGGGTGGTGAGTGAGTGAGTGGGGGGGTGGGTGAGTGAGTAAGGGTGAGTGGGTGAGTGAGTGGGGGGTGAGTAGAGTGAGGTGGGGTGGGTGAGTGAGTGGGGGGTGAGTGGTGAGTAAGGGTGGTGGTGAGGGGGGTGAGTAAGGGTGTGGGTGAGTGAGGGGGTGAGTAAGGTGGGTGAGGTGAGGGGTGAGTAAGGGGTGGTGAGTGATGGAGTGAGGGGGTGAGTTAAGGGTGGGTGAGTGAGGGAGTGAGTGGAGGGGGTGAGGGTGGGGGTGAGTGAGTGAGGGGGGTGAGTGAGGGAGGGAAGGAAGGGTGTTTTTTTCTATCTTTTGACACTTTATTTTTTTTTTTTAAAACAAAAACACCTGTCCAAAAGATTCCTTCCATCGACTCCAGAGGAAGGCGAAAAAACCTGGACATCCTTCCAGGAAGGCGTCCAAGGGAAAAATTCCTTCCTGACCCCATTTTAGGCGATCGGCTATTACAGAAAACCTGTCTGGCCCTGGAGCGATATTAAAAGGGAAAGAACCTTTTGGACAAGTAAAATAAAAATCTCCGTCTGTCCTCATCTTCTCCCAGGCTGTACCGCTCATCTACCGTGCGTGATTGACTTACCTATCCTCTTCATCAAACGCAGAGTCTGAGCTCAGAGAGTGTGAGCCTCCTCTAATATACTGTCCTACTATGACATCACATGACATCACAAGTGGGCGTGGCTTTCACAGCACAACGACCTTATATGGTAAACAGAGGCCTCCCTTTTCACTAATGAAACCTTGGCTTAAGGGAAGTAGGGGGTAGTGAGTGGGGGGTGAGGGGTGAGTGGTTGAGGGGGTAGTTGGTGAGTGAGGGGGTGGTGAGGGTGGGGGGTGAGTGAGTGAGGGGTGGTGTGGGTGGGTGACGTGAGGGGGTGAGTGAGGGGTGGGGGGTGTGAGTGAGTGAGGGGTGGGTGAGTGAGGGGTGGGGGGGGTGGGGTGAGTGAGGGGTGGGGGGGTGGGTGGAGTGAGGGGTGGGGGGGGGTGGGTGAGTGAGGGGGGGGGGTGAGTGAGGTGGGTGGGTGAGTGGGGGTGTGAGTGAGGTGTGGGTGAGTGAGGGGTGGGTGATGGTGAGTGAGTGAGTGGGGGTGGGGGTGGTTGAGTGGGGGGTGGGTGTTGAGTTGGGGTGGGTGAGTGAGTGGTGGGTGAGTGAGGGGTGGTGAGGGTGGGGGGGTGAGTGATGGGGTGGGTGAGTGAGGGGTGGGTGAGGGTGAGTGAGTGAGTGGGGGGTGGGGTGTGAGTGGGGGTGTGGTGTGAGTTGGGGTGGGTGAGTGAGTGTGGGTGAGTGGAGTGAGGGGGGTGAGTGAGGGGGGGTGAGTGAGTGAGGGGGGTGAGTGAGTGAGGGGGGGTGGTGAGTGAGTGAGGGTGGGTGAGTGAGGGGGTGGAGTGAGTGAGTGGTGGGTGGCTGGTGAGTGAGTGGTGGGTGAGTGAGGTGGGCGGGTGAGTGAGTGAGGGGGTGGGTGAGTGAGTGGGGGGTGAGTGAGTGGGGGGTGAGGTGAGTGGGGGTGGAGTGAGTTGGGGGTGGGTGAGTGGGGGGTGTGAGTGGAGGTGGGTGAGTGAGTGGGGGGTGAGTGAGTGGGGGGTGGGTGAGTGAGTGGGGGTGGGTGAGTGAGTGGGGGTGGGTGAGTGAGTGAGGGGTGGGTGAGTGAGTGAGCATGGGGGGGTGAAGTGAGTAGGGGGTGGGTGAGTGAGTAGGGTTGGGTGAGTGAGTGGGGGTGGGTGAGTGAGGGTGGGTGAGTGAGTGAGTGGGGGTGGTGGTGGAGTGAGAGGGGGTGGGTGAGTGAGGGGTGGGTGAGTGAGGGTGGTGATGAGTGTGGTGGGTGGGGTGGGTGAGTGAGTGGGGGGTGGGGTGAGTGAGTGGGGGTGGGGAGTGAGTGGGGTGGAGGTGGGTGGGTGGGTGTGGGTAGTGGTGGTGTGGGGTGGGTGGTTGATGTGAGTGGGGGGTGAGTGAGTGAGGGGGTTGAGTGGGTGAGTGAGGGGTGAGTGAGTGAGGGTGAGTGGGTGGGTGAGTGAGGGGTGGGTTGAGTGAGTGAGGGTGAGTGAGTGAGGGGGGTGAGTGAGTGTGAGGGGTGGGTGAGTGAGGGTGTGGGTGAGTGAGTGAGGGGGGGTGAGTGAGTGAGTGAGTGGGGGGTGGTGAGTGAGTGGGGGGTGGGTGAGTGCGGGAGGGGGTGGTGGGTGAGGGGGGTGAGTGGGGGTGGTAGTGTGAGGTGAGGGGTGAGTGAGGGAGGGAAGAAAGAGTGAAAGGGTGTTTTTTTTCTATCTTTTGACACTTTATTTTTATTTTTTTAAAACAAAAACACCTGTCCAAAAGATTCCTTCCATCGAGTCCAGAGGAAGGCGAAAAACCTTGGACATCCTTCTAGGAAGGCGTCCAAGAGAAAAATTCCTTCCTGACCCCATTTTAAGGCGATCGGCTAAACAGAAAACCTGTCTGGCCCTGGAGCGATATTAAAAGGGAAAGAACCTTTTGGACAAGTAAAATAAAAATCTCCGTCTGTCCTTATCTTCTCCCAGGCTGTACCGCTCATCTACCGTGCGTGATTGACTTACCTATCCTCTTCATCAATCGCAGAGTCTGAGCTCAGAGAGTGTGAGCCTCCTCTAATATACTGTCCTACTATGACATCACATGACATCACAAGTGGGCGTGGCTTTCACAGCACAACGACCTTATATGGTAAACAGAGGCCTCCCTTTTCACTAATGAAACCTTGGCTTAACCCCTTGGTTTAAGGGAAGTGGGGGGTGTGTGAGTGAGGGGTGGGTGAGTGGGTGAGGTGGGTGAGGGGTGGGTGGGTGAGGGAAGAAAGAATGGAAGGGTGAGTGAGAGGGAAGGTTGAGTGAGAGGGAAGGAAGGAAGGGTGAGTGAGAGGGAAGAAAGAATGGAAGGGTGTTTTTTTTCTATCTTTTGACACTTTTTTTTTTTTTTTTAAAACAAAAACACCTGTCCAAAAGATTCCTTCCATCGACTCCAGAGGAAGGCGAAAAACCTTGGACATCCTTCTAGGAAGGCGTCCAAGGGAAAAATTCCTTCCTGACCCCATTTTAAGGCGATCGGCTATACAGAAAACCTGTCTGGCCCTGGAGCGATATTAAAAGGAAAAGAACCTTTTGGACAAGTAAAATAAAAATCTCCGTCTGTCCTCATCTTCTCCCAGGCTGTACCGCTCATCTACCGTGCGTGATTGACTTACCTATCCTCTTCATCAATCGCAGAGTCTGAGCTCAGAGAGTGTGAGCCTCCTCTAACATACTGTCCTACTATGACATCACATGACATCACAAGTGGGCGTGGCTTTCACAGCACAACGACCTTATATGGTAAACAGAGGCCTCCCTTTTCACTAATGAAACCTTGGCTTAACCCCTTGAGGACCAATGACAATTAACATTTACGTCAAAAATGCATTGACTGCATAGACCCTTGGTCCTTAAGGGGTTAACATTAAATTTGGTCTGAAAGCTGCATTGTCATTTACTATTAATAAAGAATTCATTAGTAAAGTGTAAAATGGGAATTCCCTTAATTAATTTTACATGATTACTTAAAACAGGGGTCAGCAAACTTAACCCTCCAGATGTTTTGAAACTACATTTCCCATGAGCCTCTACTAACCTAATGAGTGGCTGAGCGTCATGGGAGGTGCAGTCACAAAACAACTGAAGGGCCATGGTTGCTGACCCCGAACAAAGTCAAACATGTCAGATATTAAATTATTATTTTATTATTTAGTAACCCCCTCCCTCATTTATACCGTTTTGTGTTTATGATGTTTTAGGCTAGGGTCAGACGAGCGCAGTGCGAACGCGCGTGCAGGCGCACTTAATCACGGCCGTAGTAGCAGCAAATGACAGGCAATGACGGCCAATATACGAAGTACGGTCGCACAAAAGTCCGGCTGCGCAACGCAAGTGGAAAACGAACGCATTTTGTCGAGAACGTAAAACCGCTAGTACGGTTGTACAGAGTGCGCTGCGCCGCTAGCGGCGTGTGTGTGCGTGAATTGGAGATGTGTCAGACGCTGCTAATGTCCGGCAACATAACGTCCAGATGCACAAAGTGTTTTATTGATGATCCGTACAAAATCACGGATGCAAATGCGCATCGTATGACCGCTATCGCGTACTCCGTGAAAAAATGCGTCCATTCGTTCGAACGCACTTTTTCACAGACAACGCGAAAATGCGTTCGTCTGACCCTAGCCTAAACGCCATTTAAAGTTCTGTTTTATTGTAGGACCTAGACAAATTATATATAATCATTATTATATGTATACGTTATGTCCTGTCAGAATGCTATAACAAAAATTATAAAACAATGGGAATTTCCATTCGGATGTTAATAACTTATATAATATTTTTATTCACATTTTATTATCCGAGTCTTTGTGGTTATATATTCTATGGGGTGCACTTCATAAAAAAATCGTTAGAAATGGGAAAGTGTTACTGTATTTTTCTGAGAAAGTTTTACATTGTGGGAAAAGAGAAGGTGAGTTTGTGCAGAATCAATGTTCACATTATAATTGAGAAAGTAAACAATAATGCTGCATTATAACCCCCCCCCCCCCCCGCCCGGTGCTTTGTGAATAGACATTTGTTATACATTGAGGAGACACTAGAACAGGGGGTCAGCAACCTTGGGTCCCTGATGTTTTGGGAACTACATCTCCCATGATGCTCAGTCACACATTACACTGACTGAGCCACATGGGAAATGTAGTTCCCAAAACATCAGGAAGCCGAGGTTGCTGACCCCTGTTGACGAGAATATCTCTTACTCTGACCCCACGGGTGTTTCTGAACTACAAATCCCCATGATTCTCTTGCCATCGGTTGCATTCAATGGCTTCTGGGAATTGTAGGCAACCAACATCTGCGGACTGACGTTTGACAGCCCTGCTTTACATTTTTCCCCCGTTTCTTCAGAAACATCAAGCTCTATTCCGTAGTTGGTGTTTACTTAACCAGAGCCGTTACAGTGTATGGAGTTGCGTTGGCTCTGGTTACGTTGGCACCAACCTTTTGGATGTTGCCCACTGACTTTGTGGTTTCTTCTGACCCTGCAGCAAATCCCAGGCTGAAGACCAAGCAAACCTCCTCCAGAAGACGTCCCGCCAGAGACGTGGAGCTGCTCAGCCTCACCACTGACGACCTGTTGAGTTACCCGTCAGATGGGTCGTTGCCCGTCTCCAGCTCGTCTCAGTCGGAGCAAGGACGCAGGAGACCAGTCAGGAGGCCACGTGTTTCTCCTACGAGAAGGCAAGCTCCTCTCGCGTCTTCGTTGAACTGGGCTCCCAGGTTGAATCTACGGGATCTCCAGCCGCGTGAATTCCCAGAATCCCTGCGTAAACACTGCTGGAAAAGCAGAAGCTCGCGTCACGGAGAAGACTCTGAAAACCAGCCAGTATTGAATGATTGCACGGCCTCTTCGTGTTTGCCGCAGGGCTCTGGGTTGTCTAAGAGCTATCCCAGGTGGATGACCAGCCAGAAGTCAGAGCTGAGCGTGTCCGGCCTGACGAGCGTTCCTGACGTGAGATACCCAGTCTGGTTAAAAAGCCACGGCCTGCTCTCCGACTCTGACAGCGACGCGATAAGCGCTTCCTACCTCCTTAGAAACCACTCTCTTCCTAAAAACGCAGAAAGCTGCAGGGGGCTATCCACGGGAGCGTCATCTAGTCTACAGGTCCCTTTAAACGACTCGTATCAAGAGCCTGAAGGAAGAAACGTTCCCGGACGCACCCTGTGAATAGAAACCCGACTTCTCACCCGTCCAGTATTAACAACGACCACACCAGCATCTTATGGAAAAGTAAGTTTATATTAAAAAACACAAATAATCTGATATTTTGTGCCGTGTGAATTATCCGTCCTTCCTCGCTGCTTTACCTTATTTATCGCATAAAAGCGACACTACATAAACCATAACTAGATTATTTGTGCATTACAAACAAAACCGCCCTATTAACCACCCTATAAACCACCCTATAAAACACCCTATAAACCACCCTGTAATCCGCCCTATAATCCGCCCTATAATCCACTTTATAAAACGCCCTATAAACCACCCAATAAAACACCCTATAAACCACCATATAAACCGCTCTATAATCCACCCTATATTCCGCCCTCTATTCCGCCCTATAATCCGCCTGTCACGGGATGGCCCAGCACCCTCAGCCAGGGGCGGTGCAGGGACAGTGGTGACATGGACACTCGGGTGTGGTGGCACGCACCTTACTTTTCTTTATTTTATTTAGATGTGGCATTGAGTGGTGTTAATAAAGTGTTCCCCGTTGGTTATGGTGTGATGTATTTTTCCCTGTGTTTGCCTTGCTCGCCGCCATTTTCCGATCCTTGTGGCGCAGTTGGAATTTCGATTCGGAAAATGGCCGATTCGAACCATCCGGTTCGAATCGTAAAATGGCCGATTCGGACCATCCGGTCCGAATTGGCGACTCCCTGAAGGCTAAGGGCCAATGGGTCCTGGAGGGGGCGGGCAAGGAGTCCCATTGTATTCTAATTATGATAAGAAGTAATAAAAGTCTGTACTGTAAACAATAAACCCAGTTCCTGCAGTGCATTCAGCTGTGTCTGGTGTGGCTTGATTCTCCGCCGTATTTCGGATCTGAGTGTCCCCCGCGGCCTCAGAATACGGTGCCCATCCGATCCGAATCGAGCGCGCTGACCCTGCATCGAGCATCAGGGCAGCGGCGCTACATCAGAAGATTCGATCGGGGAAATTCAGAGATCCGATCCGAACCGAGCGCGCTGACCCTGCATCGAGCATCAGGGCAGCGGCGCTACATCAGAAGGTCGATCGGAACAAACACAGCGATCCGAACTGAACGGCCCCGCCGGGAGCCGCGCATCGTCCGCAGCGGTAAGACCCGAACTCCCCCCTGGTCCGGCCAGTTCCGAAGCGCCCTTCCCTACCGATCCGAAGCCCTCCAGTTCCGAACCGACCCTTCATACTGTCCCGACCCGAACGCATCGCCGCTCAAGATCCGAAGAATCCTCCGCCCCCGGATCGGAAACGTTTCCCACTTAAGAACCGAAACGTTTCCCCATAAGATCCGAATCTTCCTCCGCAGCCGTTAGGGCCGATTCCCGCAGGCGTCCCACACCCGCCAGGTCAAGAAACCAGTTGCTCGGGACGCTGAGTGCTACGTGGCTCAGTGGTCGGACTGGTTTCAGGCAGGGGTCCCCTCCACCGCCCGCTAACCCTACCCTAGGGTCACGCCAGGCCGCACGAGACGCCGAGTGGGCGCCACTCGGTAGTCGGGCCAGCGGTAAGCGACGGGGTCACGCAGATTGAGCACACCCGCAGGCGGAACAACATCTCCATTCCGTCATACTGGTGGCAGCGGTGGGATCGCTCTCTGCAGACCCCAGGGGGACCCGCAACATGATCAAGTATTCTGCCTATAAGCGGGACGTTCTGCGCGGGATGCTGGAGAATCGGGGCGGGGTCCCGGGCTCCAAGAGTCGGGAGACCCTGATAGAGGAGTTGAGGAGGATAGATCAGGCGGAGGCGTTCGCGGAGTTGCCCGCGGACCCAGTACCGGCTGCCGTCCCCGCTGAGGCCGAGGACAGCGAATTCTGCCGGAAGATGCGGGAGCGGATCTCCATGATGGGTCCGGCTCCATCGGAGGCAGAACTGAGGAAACTGGGTCGGGAACTCGGTCAGGAAGAGGAGAGAGAGAGAGAGCGGGTGCACGAACTGCGGCTGGCCGAAGTGCGAAGCCGGCGGAGCAGCCGCTCGCCATCGGACCGGTATGCCGACCGAAAAGTGCCGTTCCAGGCGTTCAAGGAGTTCCGGGAAGCTGAGGAAGAGATCGAAAGCTATCTCCAGGACTTTGAGCGCCTGTGTCGGGTGCATGACGTGCACCGCGCCGACTGGATCCGGATCCTGGCGAGCAAGCTGACCGGTCGGGCCGCCGAGGCCTACCGCACGGTGCCGGATGACGAGGCCACTAGCTACTCGCACGTGAAGCAGGCGCTGCTGAGTAGGTATGCCGTGACCCCTGAAGCCAGCCGGATGAAGTTCCGGAATTCCCGCCGGCCCAGTGGCGCCACTCACGTGGAGTGGGCCCATCGGCTGCAGAGGGACCTGCGCACCTGGCTCTCGGGAAGCCAAGCGGAGTCAGTGGCCGAGATTACCCAACTGCTGCTGCTCGAGCAGTTCTTCGAGCACACACCCTCCGCTGTCCGAGAGTGGGTGCGCGACAGGAAGCCCTATACGGTGCAGCAAGCGGCCACCTGGGCCGACGAGTACACGGACACCCGGAAGCTGACGGGGGGGGAGCGGCCTCTGGCCAGCCGTCCCATTCTACCCGCCCCACTACTTCCACCACCTCCACCACCCGTGGTCCGGCGCCTGTAGCACGGGCTCCCAGCCGGCCCACCAACATGGCTAATGTCCGCTGTTACGGGTGCAACCAGGAGGGGCACTATAAACAACATTGCCCCAACCGCCCGGAATTGACCCGGCCGGCCGGCAGGCCCTCGCTGGCGGCCCATTGTTGCGACGCCGGAGCTCCGTGGCCGGAGGCCCCGGAAGAATGGTGGGAGCAGCTGCACGAAGCCGACCCAGTGCAAGCCGCCGCGGATGACAACCGCCGACACCACCGCCAGGCGGTGTGGATAAACGGGCGGGCCGCTGAGGGGCTGCGAGACTCCGGGGCTACCATCACCCTCGTCCGGCCCCACTTGGTCCCGCCAAGCGACCGCATGCAGAGCACCGTAGCGGTACGGGTGGCGGGAGGGAAAGTGCTCCGGCTGGAGACTGCCCGGGTGTACCTGGACTGGGGGAACGGGGAGAAGGAGGTGCGGGTGGGGTTGCTGAGACACTTGCCGGCCGAGGTACTCCTGGGAAATGATCTGGGGCAGTTAGTGTCCGCTTATTCCACAGATGCAGCTACCCCGGTTACCACTAGGCAACAGAGCCGACGCCACGACCAGAGCACTCCGAATGGGACCCAGGTGAGATCCCCCAAACACCCTCCCGACCTCCCAAGCCTTCCAAACCTCCCAAACGCCTCGACCTCCGCGACCCCCACCCCTTACCGATCCCCTCGACCTCCCCGACAGGCCAAAACCCCAGGCCCTTCCCGCCCTCCCAGTCCGTTATCCTCTCCCCGACCCCGACGGGGCTCGATGCTCCTCCCTTCGCTTGACCTCCCTTCCCCGTGGTGTACCCCGGAGACTCTGCGCCACCAGACGCAAACCGACCCCACATTACAGGGCTACCGGGACCGAGCTGGTCAGGGCCTGGACGGCCAGGGGAAAGACAAGGTGGAGTGGGAGGACGGGCTGCTGTACCGCTACACCGTGAGGGAGGGGGCCAAGAAGAAGCAGATCCCTCAGAAGCAGCTGGTGGTGCCGCAAGGACCCAGGCAGGAGCTTCTGCGCTTGGCCCACGACATTCCCCTGTCGGGTCACTTAGGCCAGTCGAAGACCCGGCACAGGTTGGCGCGCGCGTTCTACTGGCCCCGCCTCAGCAACGACACCCGCGATTATTGCCGCACCTGCCCAGTCTGTCAGAAGGCTGGGAAGGCTGGGGACCATCCGAAGGCGCCCCTGCACCCCATGCCCATCATCCAGGAGCCCTTTAGCCGGGTGGCGGTTGACATCGTAGGGCCGTTGCCACGGCCCAGTGCCACCGGTAAGAGGTATATTCTTACCGTGGTGGATTATGCCACCCGGTACCCCGAGGCTGTGGCTTTGGCCAACATCCAGGCGGACACGGTAGCGGACGCGCTCCTCAGGGTGTTCACGAGAGGTGGGGTTTCCCCGAGAAATCCTGTCCGATCAGGGTACCCAGTTTACCGCTGAGCTCACCCAACAGCTCTGGCGTCTCTGTGGCGTTAAGGCGCTGCACAGCGCCCCGTATCACCCCCAGACCAACGGGCTGTGCGAGCGGTTCAATGGGACCCTGAAGCAGCTCATCCGGGCCTTCGTGCATGAGAACAGGGATTGGGAGAAGTATCTTCCCCACTTGCTGTTCGCCTACCGGGAGGTTCCGCAGGAATCCACCGGGTACTCACCGTTTGAGCTGCTGTATGGACGCCGGGTGCGCGGCCCTCTGGATCTGGTTAGGGCTCAGTGGGAGGGGCCGCCGGAGGAGGACGGTGTCCCCGTGGTGGAGTATGTTCTGAAGCTCCGGGAGCGCTTGGCGGACCTCCAGGGGTTCGTGCAGGAGAACATGGAGACGGCCCAGGCTCAGCAGAAGGCGTGGTACGATCGCGCTGCGTGCAGCCGCTCGTTCTGTGTGGGACAGAAGGTTCTGGTGTTGAAACCACAGCGGCAGAACAAGCTGCAGGCGGCCTGGCAAGGTCCCTACAAGGTGGTAACCCAGCTGGGGGATACCACCTATGTGGTTGTAAGCTGCGCGGACACCAGAATCCAGCGGACGTTCCACGTCAATATGCTGAAGGCCTTCCATGAGCGGCCGGAGTCGGTGGACGCCATATGCGCGCCGGCGGCCGAGGAGGCGGAGCCCTTTCCCTTGGAGGAACTCCCGGGGGTAGCTAAGCAGCCTTCCGGGGTGGAGCAAGTGCAGTTGGGGGAGGAGCTAGGGCCCGAGAAACAGGCGCAGGCGCGGCAGCTGCTTCTCGCCTATCCGGGGGTTTTCTCGGCCCTTCCAGGATATACGGACCAGGCCGTCCATCAGGTGGACACCCCCGGCCAGAGGCCACTCCGACAGCCCGCCTACCGGATCCCGGAAGCAGTCCGCGAGACTATGCGGGCTGAGATCCGGGAGATGTTGGAGCTGGGGGTCATAGAGCCGTCGGCCAGCCCATGGGCGTCGCCCGTGGTCCTGGTGCCCAAAAAGGACGGTACCACCAGGTTCTGCGTCGACTATCGGCGGGTAAACGACTGTACTGTTACGGACGCTTATCCGATGCCCCGAGTCGACGAGTTGCTAGACCAGATCTCCGGGGGTCATTTTCTGACCACGGTGGATCTGTGCAAGGGGTATTGGCAGATTCCCCTTGCCGAGGAGGCGACCCCGAAGTCGGCCTTCATCACCCCGTTCGGCCTGTACCAGTTTCGAGTCATGCCGTTCGGGATGAAGAACGCCCCTGCTACTTTCCAGCGGTTAATCGATCGCCTCCTCGATGGCCTCCAGGGATTCGCTTGCGCGTACCTGGATGATATAGCCATCTATAGCCAGACCTGGGAGGAACATCTGGAGCATGTAGGGACTGTCCTGGGCCGGATTAGGGACGCCAACCTGACCCTAAAGCCGGAGAAGTGCAAGGTGGGGATGGCCGAGGTGCAGTATCTGGGCCACCGGGTGGGGTGCGGGATACAGCGGCCGGAGCCCGCCAAGATAGAGGCTATCCTGGACTGGCCCACTCCTGTGACCAAGACTCAGGTCCTGGCCTTTCTGGTACCGCGGGGTATTACAGGAAATTTGTACCCCACTACAGTGATCTGGCCAAACCCCTGACTGATTTGACCAAGAAATCCCTGCCCCGCCAAGTCCTGTGGTCCCCGGAGTGCGAACAGGCCTTTCGACAATTGAAGGCCGCCCTGACCCAAGCTCCCCTGCTGGCAGCTCCCAACTATAACAAACGTTTTATTGTCCACACAGACGCGTCCATGTTCGGACTGGGAGCTGTCCTGAGTCAAGTGGGGGACGACGGGGGGGACCATCCGGTGGCGTTTATTAGCCGGAAGTTGTTGCCACGAGAGGTGGGGTACGCTGCAGTGGAAAAGGAGTGCCTGGCCCTGGTCTGGGCCCTACGGAAGCTCCAACCCTACGTCTACGGTCGGTCCTTCACCGTGATGACCGACCACAACCCCTTGGTATGGCTCAACCGAGTGGCGGGGGAGAACGGCCGCCTGCTGCGGTGGAGCCTGGCTCTCCAACCCTTCAACTTTTCCATCCAATATCGGCCCGGGTCGCAGAACGGTAACGCAGATGGGTTATCGCGACAGTCGGCCCGGGAACCAGGGGATTGGGGAGCCCCGACTACCTCGGTACGACCCGGTGAGGTCCAACCGAGTGCGTCGGACCTTGGGGAGGGGGAGGAGTGTCACGGGATGGCCCAGCACCCTCAGCCAGGGGCGGTGCAGTGACAGTGGTGACATGGACACTCGGGTGTGGTGGCACGCACCTTACTTTTCGTTATTTTATTTAGATGTGGCATTGTGTGGTGTTAATAAAGTGTTCCCCGTTGGTTATGGTGTGATGTATTTTTCCCTGTGTTTGCCTTGCTCGCCGCCATTTTCCGATCCTTGTGGCGCAGTTGGAATTTCGATTCGGAAAATGGCCGATTCGAACCATCCGGTTCGAATCGTAAAATGGCCGATTCGGACCATCCGGTCCGAATTGGCGACTCCCTGAAGGCTAAGGGCCAATGGGTCCTGGAGGGCGGGCAAGGAGTCCCATTGTATTCTAATTATGATAAGAAGTAATAAAAGTCTGTACTGTAAACAATAAACCCAGTTCCTGCAGTGCATTCAGCTGTGTCTGGTGTGGCTTGATTCTCCGCCGTATTTCGGATCTGAGTGTCCCCCGCGGCCTCAGAATACGGTGCCCATCCGATCCGAATCGAGCGCGCTGACCCTGCATCGAGCATCAGGGCAGCGGCGCTACATCAGAAGATTCGATCGGGGAAATTCAGAGATCCGATCCGAACCGAGCGCGCTGACCCTGCATCGAGCATCAGGGCAGCGGCGCTACATCAGAAGGTTCGATCGGAACAAACACAGCGATCCGAACTGAACGGCCCCGCCGGGAGCCGCGCATCGACCGCAGCGGTAAGACCCGAACTTCCCCCTGGTCCGGCCAGTTCCGAAGCGCCCTTCCCTATCGATCCGAAGCCCTCCAGTTCCGAACCGACCCTTCATACTGTCCCGACCCGAACACATCGCCGCTCAAGATCCGAAGAATCCTCCGCCCCTCGGATCGGAAACGTTTCCCACCTAAGAACCGAAACGTTTCCCCATAAGATCCGAATCTTCCTCCGCAGCCGTTAGGGCTGATTCCCGCAGGCGTCCCACACCCGCCAGGTCAAGAAACCAGTTGCTCGGGACGCTGAGTGCTACATGGCTCAGTGGTCGGACTGGTTTCAGGCAGGGGTCCCCTCCACCGCCCGCTAACCCTACCCTAGGGTCACGCCAGGCCGCACGAGACGCCGAGTGGGCGCCACTCGGTAGTCGGGCCAGCGGTAAGCGACGGGGTCACGCAGATTGAGCACACCCGCAGGCGGAACAACATCTCCATTCCGTCATACCGCCCTATAAACCAACCTATAAACCACCCTATAATCGACCCTATTAAGCACACGTTGCTGTTTTTCATAATGTATGTAATGTCATAAAATAAAAACGAAAAATAAAGTTAGGTTTTTATCTCCTGTTTCCATTTTGAGTATTTTTCCCATGATGCAACATTTAGCATAATTTGTGCAAAAGTTTTACTTTACTGCTGTGGTTTATGTTTAGATAAGACTGCATGGGGGCTATTGTTCTCTAAGCTACCTGAGAGGAGAGCAGGCAGTCGAATGATATAAAACAGGGACCTTAAAACCTTCTAATCTACCTCCTGGTGATGTCCTTTGAATACATCCCACATGATACAATGATGTGAGTCGGTGAGTGAACCATTCACTCCATTCTATGACCAAAGCCGCACAGTGAGGAGCAAGTGATGGAAAGATACTCGGGGGAGGGGGGGGTTACAACACAAAATATCACACAATGGATGCACCTAGTGACACATATAGAGGAAAATATCACACAATGGATGCACCCAGAGACACATACAGAGGAAAATCTCACACAATGGATGCACCCAGTGACACATATAGAGGAAAATATCACACAATGGATGCACCCAGTGACACATAGAGGGAAATATCACACAATGGATGCACCCAGTGACACAGAGGAAAATATCACACAATGGATGCACCCAGTGACACATATAGAGGAAAATATCACACAATGGATGCACCCAGTGACACATATAGAGGAAAATATCACACAATGGATGCACCCAGTGACACATAGAGGGAAATATCACACAATGGATGCACCCAGTGACACATATAGAGGAAAATATCACACAATGGATGCACCCAGTGACACATAGAGGGAAATATCACACAATGGATGCACCCAGTGACACATAGAGGAAAATATCACACAATGGATGCACCCAGTGACACATAGAGGAAAATATCACACAATGGATGCACCCAGTGACACATAGAGGAAAATATCATACAATGGATGCACCCAGTGACACGTAGAGGAAAATATCACACAATGGATGCACCCAGTGACACATAGAGGAAAATATCACACAATGGATGCACCCAGTGACACATATAGAGGAAAATATTTTCTTAACTAAACATAAAAGCGTAAAACAAATCACATGTAAGATTCAGCAGCATCAAATAAACACCGTAAGGACGTTGCATGTTTTGGTGGTACTCGCCCTTTGAAGAATGTTGATATTTTCTTTCTTTAGTGAATTCTTTATAAAATCATTTAATTTATTTATATATTTTTTAGTGGTAGTGTCCCTTTTTTTTTTTAAATGCAGTTTTTAACCCAGTGTTTCCCAACCCTGTTCCTCAGGTCTCTCTAACAGGACAGGTTTTAAGGATCACCTTCGGGAAATGCAGCCTGAATCCTGCAATCCCTGAGCAGCAAATCATATCACCTGTGCTGTGCTTCAGATATCCTGCAAACCTGGCCTGTTAGGGGGACCTGAGGACAGGTTTGGGAAACCCTGTTTTAAACACAGCCGGGTCTTGGATTGATGTGATATTTTTTTTTCTCTTTAAAGGGATACTAGCGGGTTAAAACAAAAGGGAGCGGGCAGGTGAGCGATGGACGATCGACCCCAGTTATTTATTTGTGTTTGCAGGATTGGTTCAAGACAAAATAGAAGTTGCCGATGCTTTTCCAAAGTATGATCCAAGCCCTTTACGCCTTCATGGAAGCCCTCGGACTGACGATATCCTTGAAGTGGAGAGATCCTGGGAGAACGTTGCGTTTCCTCTGTAAGGATTCACATGTAACCTGTTACAAATAAAAAGTATATACAGTTGTGTTCAAAATTATTCAACCCCCACTGAAATTGAGTGTTTTGGCCAGTTTGACATTGATTTTGATCATTCAGTCATCTTGCTTACAATTAAATCAAAGAGGCACGTGTAGGTCAGACAAATATAACATAACACTTATAATGAAATAACCACAAATGTCTTTTCTGTGCTCACATCATTATCAGTTTTATTCAACCCCCAAGTGACATTCAATCTTAGTACTTAGTACAACATCCTTTTACAGTTATAACAGCTTTTAAACGTGAAGCATAGCTTGACACAAGTGTCTTGCAGCGATCTACTGGTATCTTCGCCCATTCGTCATGGGCAAAAGCCTCCAGTTCAGTCACATTCTTAGGCTTGCGCACTGCAACCGCTTTCTTTAAGTCCCACCAGAGGTTCTCAATGGGATTTAAGTCAGGTGACTGCGATGGCCACTCCAAAATGTTCCAGCCTTTAATCTGCAACCATGCTCTAGTGGACTTGGAGGTATGCTTGGGATCATTGTCCTGTTGAAAGGTCCAACGTCTCCCAAGCCTCAGGTTTGTGACGGACTGCATCACATTGTCATCCAATATCTCCTGGTACTGAAGAGAATTCATGGTACCTTGCACACGCTGAAGCTTCCCTGTACCTGCAGAAGCAAAACAGCCCCAAAGCATGATTGACCCCCCACCATGCTTCACAGTAGGCAAGGTGTTCTTTTCTTCATAGGCCTTGTTCTTCCTCCTCCAAACATAGTGTTGATCCATGGGCCCAAACAGTTCTAATTTTGTTTCATCAGTCCACAGAACACTATCCCAAAACTTCTGTGGTTTGTCCACATGACTTTTGGCATACTGCAGTCGACTCTTCTTATTCTTTGGAGACAGCAAGGGGGTGCGCCTGGGAGTTCTGGCATGGAGGCCTTCATTACGCAGTGCGCGCCGTATTGTCTGAGCTGAAACTTCGGTACCCACATCGGACAAATCTTTTATCCGTTCCTCAGCAGTCACACGGGGACTTTTCTCCACTCTACGCTTCAGGTAGCGCACAGCAGTCGAAGTCCGCATCTTCTTTCTGCCACGACCAGGTAGCGTTTCAACAGTGCCCTTTGCCTTGAATTTGCGAATGATGCTTCCTATGGTCTCTCTTGCTATGTTTAACATCTTTGCAATCTTCTTATAGCCATTGCCCTTCCTGTGAAGAGTAATCACCTCTTCTCTTGTCTTCCTGGACCATTCTCTTGACTTCACCATGTTTGTAACCACACCAGTAAATGTCTAGAAGGAGCTGAGTATCACAGTCATTTTAAAGCTGCCTAATTGGTGCTTATTATGCTTTATTGCTGCTCTGTGACATCCACAGGTGTTTTCAATACCTGATTGAAAACACTTGAATGAACCTCTGTTCTTCAGAGTGGTAGTCTTTAAGGGGTTGAATAATTGTGTCAATGAAGAATTCACAAAAGAAACATTTACTCCTGTATTACAAAACCAATTGATGTCATTTTAGTTGCATATGGTTCTTTAAAAAGTCCTTGTAGGATTTCATTCTGAATACAATTACAAATGTACACTAAATTCCCTAAAACCCTTTACAGCATTGGGGGTTGAATAATTTTGAACACAACTGTATATATCAATCCTTTTCTCTCTGGATCTATCACCCGTGCGCCCCGTGTAAGAGTAGGGATGCGGTTAGCAAGTGCCATGGTGGGGTACAATGTCAATGTGACCGGCTTATACAACGTTCAATCGTATTTTATGATTAAATCCCCATCGTTTTATTCCTGAGTCGTATTGAGGTGCAGTGCTTTGAATGTGCTATGTTATGGGTTTCCGGCAGCACTTTATGAAATGTGCATGTTTAGGTTGCGTGCATCCCCACACGCTCTATGTGTAGATTTGTTACTTTTTGTGACTGCTTTTAACCCCTTCTCTCCAAGGCAGACTTAAACACCGCACGGCGGATTAGCACACCCTGCGGCTTAGTGGCATCTCCTATGACTTTGATCGGCCATAGGAGTTGGCAGAAACCCGCGGGGCTTGCTATGCCGCTGTGCGGTGTTAATGCCTGCTCGCTGCCAAGATACCATAGTCCGCTCCATGGTGTTAATGGGGTTAATATCCATTCTATATTGTTTGTTTTTCGTGGCTCATCCAGTCAAATATATATATTTTTCCTCCCAGGAAACCTCCCGTTCCAGTGTTATGCGAGGACGACGCTCCGGGTCCTCACTCAGGCCAGAAACCAAAACTCATTGAAGATTTCCTCAATGATTGTCTCAGAAGTGACAGCAAAGTCTCAGTAAG
>RXON01001378.1:0-13505 GCA_009667805.1 Leptobrachium leishanense | reverse complement strand
AATCCTGGGCTCCTGGCACGCGACGGAGCTACCGGTACGCCTGGCGAACTTGGTGTAGTTGGTGTGTGCAACAAGAGACTGATCCCGTTACAGCGCCTTTGACTCTGGTCCTTAATTTTTGGGCGGAGCTGTCCTCATCGGCTAAATCATATCGTACCATCAATTATTATTTTTATTATTATTATTCTTTATTTATAAAGCGCCAGCATATTCCGCAGCGCTGTACAATAAACACAGTACAGACAGGGTTACAATACATTGAACAACATTTGACAAACAGTACAGGAGGAGATGAGGCCCTATTCCCGTAGGAACTCACAATCTGGGAGGGTTGGGGTTGGAAACAGGAGGAGAGGACTGTAAGGTGAGAGTGATTGATGGTTGTGTCAGTGAGTTGGGGGGTCGGCTTCCCTAAATAGGAATGTTTTCAGGGAGCGTTTGAAGGAAGAGAAGTTAGGGGAAAGTCTGACAGCACGAGGGAGAGCGTTCCAGAGAGTGGGGGCTGCGCGTGAGAAATCCTGCAGTGTATCATGGGAAGAGGTGATGCGGGGAGAAGCTAGGCGCAGGTCACTGTTTGACCTTAGGGAGCGCGGCTGGGGTGTATTTGGTGATTAGTGAGGACAGGTAGTGGGGCGCTGAGTTAGTGAGGGTTTTGTAGGTAAGGATAAGGATTTTGAACTTAGATTGATTAATTATTAATTGAATTATTTCGCTCCGCCATATCGGCGGCTCACGTCCCCCTGGAGGGAGTTCCTGTGCGTCTGGACCCTTCGGTGTGCCGTCTCCTCAGAGGCATTCGGCTTGCTCGCCCGCCGGCTCCTAAATACGCTATCTTTTGGGATGTTGCGCTTATGCTCGCTTTCCTGCGCAGCTGGCCGGACAACGATTCGCTTTTCCTACATCAGCTCTCGGCTAAGCTAACGGTCCTTTTGTGTTTGGTGTCCTTTCGACGCGTCTCCGTCAGAGCTTTCGATGCGCACGCTGTGTCTTTCTCCCCTGAGGGTGTTGTCTTCACTCTTACCAGACATACTAAAACTCTATCTCCTGAGGTTTTCTACCCTTACTTTCCTTCCGATCCTCTCTTATGTGTTGCTCGTTGTGTAACTACTTACCTCTCCCGTCTGCGTCCTTTGCGCTCCTCTCCTACGGGTCAGCTATTGGTCTCCTACGTCACTCCTTACAAGCCTGTCTCTTCCCCTACCCTCTCTAGATGGGTTCGCTGGCTGCTCTCCCTTGCGGGCGTTGCTCCTCATTTTGGCGCTCACTCCGTGCGGGGCACTGCGGCTTCCTCTGTTGCGGACGCTGGGGGTTCTCTGTCCGATATACTAGCAGCGGCTGATTGGTCCAGGGCGGTTACGTTCCGTACCTTCTATTTCCGTCCTCGTTCTCATGCTTCTGGGGCTCTGGTACAGCTTTAAAACTGCAAAATATGAAGCCTCCTGCCTTGATATAAAATTGTGGATTATTCCAGCCTTGGTGTCAGAATAATCTTAATTTTAATAAAGACAGGAGGCGAATATTTTTCCCACCCGTCCGTACCCGTGTCGCTTCACATTGTACAGGATTACTGATATGATTACACGTACATGAAAATAAAAAATAATGTACAAAACGATGATTGTTTTTTTTTATTTGTCTAACTTTTCCTTCCTCTTAGTAGGGTTTGCATACCTTGTTAGACCAGTCTTGGGCTACTTGCTCGTAGTCTTACTTCGCTTTTAGTAATTCTTAGTTTGGCATATCGATTTGTCAACTGTTGCTTGGCAAATCTCCATCACCTGGTACTTTCACGTATCCTCTGTTTTTCTCCTAGATGGATTCACTTCTGCGGGCCTTTTTGGTTTTCCGTCTCTCGGCTGCCTGTTGTGTTCCGGTTCGGCACCTGCTCATCTTCTCGACTCCGGCCTAGTTTTGGTCTTCCTCTCCTTCAATTTCTGGATTCGTCCTACTTCTTGGATTTCTGCGTTTCTACGTCATGGCTCTCCTGATCGTCCCGCATACAAGAAAAGAGGGCGTGGCTAAGACTGTACTACTCACTTGTTGTTTATTGGTTACTGCTGTTATGTAAACTTTACTTTGCTGCTGTTGTTTAGGAAAGAAAAGAGAATGCAAAATATTCGCCTCTTGTCTTTATTAAAATTAAGATTATTCTGACACCAAGGCTGGAATAATCCACAATTTTATTTTATGATTTAGGTTTAAACATTAGCTGGTCGGTCATCCCGGCTATAACCTACGGGCGACCGCCGGACTTGTAGTCAATTTATTTAAAGCCATTTGCGTTTTTATTTAATTAAAATTTGCCATTTTTTTCGCTTGCTTTACGTTCGCGCGCTGTGTTGCAGGCGCGTGTCTCCCCGCTCGCGGACAGTTTTTTTTCAAACACGTAACGCGATTAACTATCGTTGCCACTCATTTTTCACGCTAATTTATTCACCTCACAAAATGAGCAAGTACCGCGTTAAGACTCGCCAGCGCTCCCCCCTCTCCTTCTGAAGGCTCAGACTCGTGAAACTCCACTCACAAGGCTGCCCTGACCACCATCTCTCTGAGATTCCCCCGCCTCCTGACCCACCTATGGAGTCCTCTGTCCAAGCCTCTATCGAGGCTGCTGTTCAGTCAGCGGTCTCCACACTGTGGAGTTGTCTGTTGATCTCCACCGCTCCCTGGAGGTAGTTATGGAAGAAGTTAGGACCCTTCCGGTAGCCCCAATATCTGCTAACACGTCCACTGAATCCTCTCACGGGGAACCCCAAACTTCATATAGCCTGGGGAAAAAGGTCTTACAAAAAACTAAATATACTGACAGAGGAGCTGGCATTCCAACACTGCCTATATATGATACCGAGTCACCACCTCGGAAACGAGCCCAAGACCGCAGAGCGCATTTGGCGGTCACCCCAAAACATAAAAAAATCTAATTTTGAATTGGTTCCTTACCAGGAAACTGCCGGGAAAGAGGTCGCTTTAGCCACCCCACATGATTATGATTTTAACGACCCCCCCTTCCCCCGGCTGATGATTTAGAACTTTATGCCCCCGAGGATAACATTTGATTGCGAATGTCTCGGAGCCCCAATTCTATGAAGAGCTTAATATTCTTTACGATCCCCATGGGGACCCTCTTTTTCTTTGCAGAGGATTTAACGCATCCTCAATCCACCGCTTGGTACCCCCTGCCACACGTTGAGAAATGGGTGGATGCCAATTTAAGAAAGCCTTTAGATAAGACCACAAGACAAAATATGCGGGCAGAAAGCCCACGCCCTACTACATCGGTCAAGACATGCCTCACCCCAGAGGTTGACCCATCCATTATAAAATATATCACCAATCATGGTTGGAACCCAAAAACTGGTTTAGACCATGCTTTCCGCTCATGTGAGGACAAGCTCTTAGACGTGGCGGGGCCGCTTATAAAATTATTCAATATAGCGGAAGAAGCTAAACTTAGTGGCTCTACTCTTCCCCCTACTCTTGTCTGTGAATGGGTTCAGAGAGCCCTGACCTTTTTCGGCAATGCCAACGCCGCTTTAGCTGCCGACCGGTGCAAATCTATTTTATTAAGTGGACCATCAACTTACCGCTATAGCGGACACTGACCTGGGTAGTGCTGCCCAGGGTTTCCTCTTCGGGGAGGCGTATGTAAAAAAGCATGGGAGCATATGCCAACACCTTTAATGCCTTGGACAAGGTGTCTGCATCCCTTTTAAGACCGGGTGTTTGGCAGGGCTGGTAGATACAGGGGGCGCCCTACTGACCGACAAGGTGCCAACTCCAGGCCCCACACCACAACAACAAACAGAGTACCAATCCTCTGGTTCATTTTTCCCCTCACGAACCCGTCCATAGCGCGCCCGTGGTTTTCGAGGAACTAGAACCCCATTCCGCGGCAGACGCCCCTCAGGTAAGACCTCTAATAATCTTTCCCTTTACGGGGATAAAGTTCGGGGGCCGTGTACAGTTGTTCATACACAATTGGCGAACCCTTACTTCAGATCAATGGATCCTAGACACAATACAGGGCTTCAAGATTTTGTGTCAACACCAATTCAGACTTCCCCCTCCACCACCTCTCCGTTTCTCTCAGGATCAGGAGATGTTGGTGGACAGGGAAATTCAAGACTTATTAGCCAAAGGGGCCATACAACCAGCCCCGGTCAACTCCACAGGGTTCGTCAGCAATCTGTTTCTGGTCGCAAAGAAAGGAGGTGGCTTGCGACCATTGATAAATTTGCGAGATCTCAATTCCCACGTACAGTATCTGCACTTCAAGATGGAGGGCATGCATACACTCCGGGAACTCCTACGTCAGGGGGATTGGTTGGGAAAAGTCGATCAAGGACGCCTACCTTTCTGTGCCGATCAATATGTCTTGTCGAGATTATCTTCAATTCAAATGGAAGGGAGTAATGTGGAGGTTCTCGTGCCTCCCCTTCGGACTGTCCTCAGCCCCTTGGGCCTTCACGAAACTCCTAAAACCAGTGGTTACGTCCCTTCGGGAACGCGGGGTTCGTCTGGTCATCTATCTGGACGATATCCTGGTGCTGGCAGATTCCAAACAGATTCTGCAAACCCATCTACGATGGACGGTGGACATGTTGCAAGACCTCGTCTTTCTCATTAACCCGGAGAAGTCTCATACAACACCTTCGCAACGTCTGGAGTTTCTTGGTCTGGAGATAGACTCCAATCTAATGTCCCTCAGTCTTCCTCATCAAAAACTGGTGTCCATTATGAAAGAAGCGGGGATTCTTCTTCGAAAAGATCAAATCACACTTTGTTGCCTGGCACGAGTGATCAGTCTCCTCTCTGCCACTCGATTAGCTGTTCCTCCAGCTCCATTATATCATCGGACCCTCCAACGCCTGAAGGTCCATTTCCTCCGCAAGGGACTTCCTTACTCGGCTCCAGTGACCCTCAACGACGAAGCTCGTTCAGATCTGACATGGTGGACCAAGAACCTCCAATACTGGAACGGGAGGCCTCTGGTCCCTCCAACACCCACAATTACGATCGAATCAGATGCCTGCCTCACAGGTTGGGGAGCCCGATGTGGTACTTTGGAGACGGGAGGCTGATGGTCCATGTCGGAAGTGTCACTGCACATAAATTCTCTGGAACTATTAGCAGGCCTGTTCGCAATACAGTGTGTTTTTTTTTTGAAGAACCAACAGAACTGCTCCATCCTTCTCAAAATGGACAATCGGCGGTTCGAGGCATCAACTGCCTGGAAAGCCCGAGATCAGAACACATATCAGAACCTGTATGAAAGGCGGCAGAGAGGTGTCGCCTGTGTGAAAGGCGGCAGAGAGGTGTCGCCTGCGTGAAAGGCGGCAGAGAGGTGTC
Organism: Leptobrachium leishanense; assembly: GCA_009667805.1. Classification (NCBI taxonomy): domain Eukaryota; kingdom Metazoa; phylum Chordata; class Amphibia; order Anura; family Megophryidae; genus Leptobrachium; species Leptobrachium leishanense. Next base: position 8,156 of record RXON01001378.1, on the reverse strand, counting down.
GCCTGTGTGAAAGGCGGCAGAGAGGTGTCGCCTGTGTGAAAGGCGGCAGAGAGGTCGCCTGTGTGAAAGGCGGCAGAGAGGTGTCGCCTGCGTGAAAGGCGGCAGAGAGGTCTCGCCTGTGTGAAAGGCGGCAGAGAGGTGTCGCCTGCGTGAAAGGCGGCAGAGAGGTCTCGCCTGTGTGAACGGCGGCAGAGAGGTGTCGCCTGTGTGAAAGGCGGCAGAGAGGTCTCGCCTGTGTGAAAGGCGGCAGAGAGGTCTCGCCTGTGTGAAAGGCGGCAGAGAGGTCTCGCCTGTGTGAAAGGCGGCAGAGAGGTCTCGCCTGTGTGAACGGCGGCAGAGAGGTCTCGCCTGTGTGAAAGGCGGCAGAGAGGTGTCGCCTGTGTGAAAGGCGGCAGAGAGGTCTCGCCTGTGTGAAAGGCGGCAGAGAGGTCTCGCCTGTGTGAACGGCGGCAGAGAGGTCTCGCCTGTGTGAAAGGCGGCAGAGAGGTGTCGCCTGTGTGAAAGGCGCAGAGAGGTCTCGCCTGTGGAAAAGGCGGCAGAGAGGTGTCGCCTGTGTGAAAGGCGGCAGAGAGGTGTCGCCTGTGTGAAAGGCGGCAGAGAGGTGTCGCCTGCGTGAAAGGCGGCAGAGAGGTGTCGCCTGTGTGAAAGGCGGCAGAGAGGTCTCGCCTGTGTGAAAGGCGGCAGAGAGGTGTCGCCTGCGTGAAAGGCGGCAGAGAGGTCGCCTGTATGAAAGGCGGCAGAGAGGTGTCGCCTGTGTGAAAGGCGGCAGAGAGGTGTCGCCTGTGTGAAAGGCGGCAGAGAGGTGTCGCCTGTGTGAAAGGCGGCAGAGAGGTGTCGCCTGTGTGAAAGGCGGCAGAGAGGTGTCGCCTGCGTGAAAGGCGGCAGAGAGGTGTCGCCTGCGTGAAAGGCGGCAGAGAGGTCGCCTGTGTGAAAGGCGGCAGAGAGGTGTCGCCTGCGTGAAAGGCGGCAGAGAGGTGTCGCCTGTGTGAACGGCGGCAGAGAGGTGTCGCCTGCGTGAAAGGCGGCAGAGAGGTGTCGCCTGTGTGAAAGGCGGCAGAGAGGTCTCGCCTGTGTGAAAGGCGGCAGAGAGGTCTCGCCTGTGTGAAAGGCGGCAGAGAGGTCTCGCCTGTGTGAAAGGCGGCAGAGAGGTCTCGCCTGTGTGAAAGGCGGCAGAGAGGTCTCGCCTGTGTGAAAGGCGGCAGAGAGGTCTCGCCTGTGTGAAAGGCGGCCGAGAAGGATCAGCAGAGCGCAGCACCCATTAGATTCAGCAGTTACAGGGTCATTGGTCAGTTTCGCAAGAGCTGTTTCTGTTGAGGGCAGTGAGTGAAAGCCAGATTGCAGCGGGTCAAGGAGAGAACGGGTGGTGAGTAGGGATGAGCCGAACACCCCCCCGAGTTCGGTTCGAGCCCGAACACCAACTTCCCATTTGTTCGGGCCCGAACTCACACCCAATACAAGTCAATGGGGCTGAAAATTCGGTTTTCAGAGTGCCCTCCAAGAGGGCATATATGCTAGATATTTGCCATAAAAGGTGTATGGGGGTCCAGGTAGTGCCCTGGGGGACAGGAAACAAGGACAAAAAGTTAAAAAAAAAAACGTTTTTAAAGGGACTGAGTTTTCCATGAAATAAGGGTTAAAAATAGACATGTGCATAGCACAAAATTTCGTTTTGAAGTAATGGATTAGTACTAAAATGCAATTTATTTAGTTGCTAAAGAAATTCGTTTTCAGTTCTTTAGTATAAAAACTAATTTCATTCATCCGAAACCAGTGGATACAATTACTATTGTAGTGGCTCCTCAGAGGGCTGAGATCGCTGCTTGTTACAGTATCTCTCACTCTCAGCACAATGTGGGTCATATTACATAGTTGGTGCTAACTTAACCAGAGCTGTTGTAAACTTCCCAGAAGCTATTATAGCCTATGGAGGTTTTCAGTTTACAACAGCTCTGGTTAAGTTAGCACCAACATTGTAATACTGCCGTGTCAGGCAAAGCTGTTACAGTAACTGACTGCTGCTCATCACAGCGCTCAGAGTTTCAGTAAAACTAGTAAATAATTATATATAGAATATATATATATATATATATTTATTAGGGATCGACCGATTATCGGTGCTACCGATATTTTGGGCCGATTTTGGGTTTTTAAAGTATATCAGTATCGGAGTTCAGGCCCCCGATATTACCGATTTATTTTTTTTTCCCTGCTTGCCGCCCGCTCCCCCAGCGCGCTCGGTCACTGCGGCGCATGCGATGTGTTCTTGTTCCTTTGCAGGGGAAGCCGACCAATGAGGAGCTTACGCCGCCACCACATGGTCATTGCGTCAGCAGCATATCCGGAAACCCTGCATGCAGATCTTGGAGAGAGCAGGGTAAGACCCGGTCACCGCCCTGAAAAAAGTTTACTGTATGTCTGTTTATCGGTTTTTAAATTAATTATTACAACCCAGGGTGTGCTGCCGAGTGCTCCGCTCCCTTTCACTAGCCCCACGCAGTCACTGTCTGTCACCCACTAACCAACCCCACTAGCTGCAGCAGCTCCCCCTCCTTCCTCGGCTACATACATCTTTAAAGCCCCTTTGCTCTGGCGTCCATCATAAGCAGTTACGGCCCGGGACACAGCACTGAAACCCAGAGCTCAGCCTGACCTGAAGCCCCCTTAAACACAGCCCTGCCTGAAGTTCAACCTGCAGCAGGTGAATAAAAAACATTGGCCCACAGCTGTGTGTGTGCACTCTCAGTCTGCACACACACAGCTGTGGGCCATTTTTTATTCACCTGCTGCAGGTTGAACTTCAGGCAGGGCTGTGTTTAAGGGGGCTTCAGGTCAGGCTGAGCTCTGGGTTGCAGTGCTGTGTCCCGGGTCATAACTGCTCATTATGGATGGAGTCAGTGGACGGAGCAAACGGGCTTTAAAGATGGAGCTGAGGAAGGAGGGGGAGCTGCTGCAGCTAGTGGGGTTGTTTAGTGCGTGACTGTGTGGGGCTAGTGAAGGGAGCAGAGCACTCGGCATGCGTGACTGCGTGGGGCTAGTGAAGGGAGCAGAGCATTCAGCAGCACACCCTGGTTGTAATAACTTAAAGGACAGACAGCCAGCTAGCGATCTACAGTTAAACATACAGTAAACCTTTTTTTTCAGGCCGGTGACCGGGTCTTACCCTGCTCTCTCCGAGATCTGCATGCAGGGTCGGTCGACCCCCTAATTTAATGTTTAAAATATGAATAAACATGTTCAGTTTATACCAGATTTGTATGAAATGTGTTATTTTCAAAAATTTAAGCGCACAGAATATCGGCCCCTGATATCGGTTATCGGCAGAGAGACGGCCGATAATCGGTATCGGTATCGGCCTGGAAAAAACCATATCGGTCTATCCCTAATATATATATATATATGGTTAGAACAATATTATTTCCTGTTTTTACTGAATCTCTGAGCGCTGTTAGTCAGTTACTGTAACACTGTGAGCCTGATACATTGTACTGAGAGATAAGGTAACAAGCAGCCGATCTCCGCGCTCACAGCCACTGGATTTAAAGGGCTGAGAAAAAAAGGATCCTCTGTATAATGTTTAGAACATCCTCCTGCATTAATTAATACCCCTCTCTGTATAATATATACAACATCCACCTGCATTAATTAATATCCCTCTCAGTATATTATATAGAACATCCTCCTGAATTAATTAATGTCCCTCTCTGTATAGAACATCCTCCTCAATTTATACCTTCCTCTGTAAAATGTATATAACATCCTCCTGCATGAATACCCCTCTGTATAATGTATAGAACATCCTCCTGCATTAATTAATGCCCCTCTCTGTATAGAAAATCCTACTGCATTGGCATGTGGAGGGTGCAGATCTTCGGATGTTGCGATGTTGCACTCTTCATTGCTGGTCTCCTTCACTTATCAATGTAATATCACAAAAAGGACTGACACTAAAATGTAGTGCATTTTATTTTAGTTTCTTTCGTTTTTTGTACTGAGCAGTTTCGTTTCTCTTGAGTCATACGAAAACTAAATTATCCCAAAATTCGGACTAAATCGTTTTAGTACTAAAACGAATGCACATGTCTAGTTAAAAATAAAAACCAAAAATTCCTTCAAATATCGTGCCTAGGAGGTCCCCATAACCTGCCCATGAAGTGGCAGATTTCTAGGATGTATAGAAACATTTAAAAACAAAAAAAATGACATTTCATATGACGGTAAATCCTATCATATGACGGTAATCTATCCATAAACAACTGCTTGGGGCGGCAGCCTGTATGAAAAGAGGAGACATTTTCAGACACGCAGAAAAAGTTTACTGATTTTTTATTTTTTATTTTTTTTTGTGCTAAATTATTGTGAAACTTATTCAAGCTTTGGATGAAAGTAACAATAGGTGCTTTAAAATTGGTCCTTTAGCGTCCCCAACAGTGCCGTCACACCGTAACCCCTCTGAGGATATGAATCTGATACAGGCGTCAGTGGCAGTGCACCCAAATATTGTGCTTTTGGTGCCAGGCCTGCAAGTACTATCATACAGTAACCCCTCTGTGGTATTGTGAAGAATGCAGGGGTGAACCATGTGGTCCTATATTGAAAAGTTTTTGATCTGTTAATGGGCGTCAGTGCACCCAGATATTGTGCCTTTAATGCCAGGCCAGCAAGTATCATCATACAGTAACCCCTCTGTGGTATTGTGGAAGAATGCAGGGTTGGACCCTGCGGTTCAAAAAATTAAATTGATATAAATCTGGCACAGGCGTCAGTGCAGCCAAATATTGTGCCTTTTCATGGCAGCAAGTGCATTCACATCGTAACCCTTTTGTGGTATTGTGGAAGAGTTCAGTGCTGGAGGTTTTGTGAATGCAGAAGACATCCCCGTTCTATTCCGTTACGTCAGCATCAGGGGATTGATAGCTGCTGATCCAGGACTGATTCATTTTTATAAATGTCAGCCGGTCTACAGAGTCGGTGGACAGATGCACTCTTTTGTCTGTGACAAAACCTCCAGCGGCACTGAACGTCCTTTCGGAAAGCACGCTAGATGAAGGGCAACCTAGTAGCTGCATAGCATATTGGCTTAGTTCTGGCCAGTGATCCAATCTCAACACACAGTAAGCCAGGGGATCATCTGCTGGAAACGTATCCAGGTCTGCCCTTGCCCCTAGGTAGTCCTGCACCATATGGTGAAGACGCTGGCAAAGGGTGCCTACATTTGACGTCCCTGGGCGTCATGGACTAAAAAAGCATCAGTCAAGCGGCCCTGGCCTTCACCACTATTCCTCTGATCACCCGCAGCCTCAGAAGCACATGTGTCAGCACTTGGTAATCTACCAGTGCCTGGAAAGGTGTTACACAAGTGTCGCTTTAGAGCGTCCTCAAGTTTTTTCATCCTGTGCTCCCTCTGTGCGGGCAGGATGAGCTCTGCAATTTTCCCCTTGTATCGTTGATCAAGAAGGGTTGCCAACCAGTAATGATCCCTCTCCTTGATAGCACGAATCCTGGGGTCCTTTAGCAGGCTTTGCATCATTAGGGAGCCCATGCAGCGTAGGTTGGAGGTGGCATTAGCTTCTGAGTCTTCCTGGTCAATGAGGATGACCGTTATCGTGCACTTCCTCCTCCCAGCCACGCACTAGCCCTCTGTTTCTGGGCACACAAAACCTTCCTTGAGGAATCCCCACCTTCAATGCCCCCACTACTTAAATACTACTCCTCCTGTCTGATCTGAGTAGGACCCGCTGGAATACTGTCTGCGGAAAGACTGGGGCCTTGAGAGCTAAGGAAGGCCTCCTCTTCCTCCCGCTGCTCTGCCTCTAGAACCACATCTATTATTACCCGCAGAGTGTGCTCCAGCAGGAACACTAAAGGAATTGTGTCACTGATGCATGCACTGTCCCTGCTCACCATCCTCGTTGCCTCCTCAAATGGTGACCGTACAGTGCATGCATCATTGATCATCAGCCACTGCGGGGGGGAAAAAAAACAAGTTGACCTGAACCTGTCCTTGTGCCATACTCACACAGGTACTCGTTGATGGCCCTCTGCTGCTTGTGCAGACGCTGCAGCATTGCTAATGTCGAGTTCCACCTGGTGGGCATGTCACAGATCAGACTGTTTGTGGGAAGGTGGAATTCTCTTTGAATTTCTACAAGGCGAACGCTTGCTGGGAATGACCATCTGAAGTGGCTGCAGACTTTTCTGGCCTGGATGAGAAGCTCTGGCAGCCCTGGGTACTTGGTTAGGAAACGCTGTACCACCAGATTTAGGACGTGTGCTAGGCATGGTACATGCCTCAATTTACCCTTGCGTAGGTCGGAGAGAAGGTTGCTGCCATTATCGCAGACGATCATTCCCAGCTCAAGCTGGCGTGGTGTTAACCATCTCTGCCCCTGCAAAGCTGACAAAATTTCTGACCCGGTGTGGCTCCTGTCCCCGAAACATAGAAACATAGAACATAGAAAAATCTCGGCAGATAAGAACCTTTCGGCCCATCTAGTCTGCCCAATTACATGGATACTTTACCTGGATTTATCGTTTGTTTAGGATAGCCTTATGCCTATCCCATGCTTGCTTAAATTCAATTACTGTTTTGGCCTCTACCACTTCAACTGGAAGGCTGTTCCATGTACCCACCACCCTCTCAGTAAAATAATGCTTCCTGATGTTAGTTTTAAACCTTTGCCCCTCTAATCTAAGACTATTTTGTTTCCTTTTAAATATACTCCCTTCCTCTACCTTGTGGATTCCCTTTACGTATTTAAATGTTTCTATCATATCTCCTCTGTCTCGTCTTTTTTCCAAGCTGTACATGTTAAGATCATTAAGCCTTTCCTGGTAACTTTTCTCCTTCAAGCCGTACACCATTTTTAGTAGCCCTTCTCTGAACTCTCTCTAAGATGTCTATATCCTTCTGGAGATACGGTCTCCAGTACTGCACACAGTACTCCAAGTGAGGTCTCACCAGTGCTCTGTACAGTGGCATGAGCACTTCCCTTTTCCTACTGCTAATACCTCTCCCTACACAACCAAGCATTCTGCTAGCATTTCCTGCTGCTCTATTACATTGACTACTTAACCTTAGATCCTCTGAAATAATGACCCCTAAATCCCTTTCCTCAGATGTTGAGGTTAGGACTGTATCAAATATTCTATATTCAGCCCTTGGGTTTTTACGTCCCAGGTGCATTATCTTGCACTTATCCACATTAAAACTCAATTGCCACACTCCGACCATTTTTTTAGTTTACCTAAATCATTTGTCATTTGGCTGATCCATCCAGGAACGTCAACCCTGTTGCAAATCTTTGTGTCATCAGCAAAAAGACATACTTTTCCATTAATACCTTCTGCAATATCACTAATAAAAATATTAAAGAGAATGGGTCCAAGTACTGACCCCTGAGGTACCCCACTGGTAACAAGACCTTGCGCCGAATAATCTCCATTTACCACAACCCTCTGTTACCTGTCACTCAGCCACTGCCTAATCCAGTCAACAATATTGGAATCCAAGATGAAAGATTGCAATTTATTGATAAGCATTCTATGCGGAACAGTATCAAAAGCCTTACTGAAATCTAAATAAGCAATGTCTACTGCACCACCTGTGTCTATAATTTTTGTTACCCAATCAAAAAAATCAATAAGATTAGTTTGGCATGATCTCCCTGAGGTAAACCCATGTTGTTTCTGATCCTGTAATCTATGTGTGGGTTTAGATGTTCAACAATCCTTTCCTTTAACATGGTTTCCATTAATTTCCCCACTACTGACGTAAGACTAACTGGCCTATAGTTCCCCGATTCCTCCCTACTACCCTTCTTGTAAATGGGCACAACATTTGCTAATTTCCAGTCTTCTGGGACGACTCCCGTTAACGGTTTTGCTATTACATCACTGAGCTCTTTTAATAATTTAGGGTGGATCCCATCAGGCCCCATTGACTTATTTGTCTTTACTTTAGACAGCTGCTGTAGAACCTCCTCCTCTGTAAACTCATATGTAAATGTCTCTTAGTGTTCTCTCCTAACTGAGAACAAAACCAGCTCAAGCACAGTATGGCATCTTTTTGCTTGAGCCATTGCATAGACCTTGTCAGGCGTCAGTTTAACTGCCACTTCGCCAGAGACAAAGAGGAGGAGGAGGAGGAAGAGGTGGTG